>CM076575.1:1465731620-1465981620 GCA_034641835.2 Pinus albicaulis
GATCCCGAGTCAGAACCAGAAAAAGGTAATGACAAAGGGAAGAAAATCATTGATGTATATTTCAGTGCCATTGTTGCCACCACCAAGATCCAGAGGGAGGACCCAGAGGATCCAGAGGAGGGGGAGTGCCTCTTCCATTCGCAAATGTGGGTGAAGGGTTCTCCGCTGCAATTTCTTGTCGATAGCGGAAGCCAAAAGAATCTCGTTTCAGCAGAGGTCGTGAAGCAGCTCAGCCTACCGACCATAGCACACCCGCAGCCATATACCATCAGGTGGCTTCACCCAGGGAGAGATATCGACATCCACCAACAGTGTCGCCTTCCGTAAAGCATCAAGCCATTCACAGATGAGGTATTATGTGATGTTGCTCCTCTTGATGTAGCTGATGTATTATTGGGCCAACCATACTTGTGGAGGAAACATGTTGTGTATGAGTCTAGGCCTCGTGTTGTTATTATTACTTTAGGAAATAACTTGTACAAGATACCTGAGGTAGTACTGCCTCCTGTCATCTCTTTGACTACTACAAAACAGCGCAGTAAGATTGTTTCCCAAACGAGGAAATTCATTTTCCTTACAAATCGCTCACAGGGAAAGAAGAATATTGTGGCCACAACCTCGAAACAGGGCTCCCATCACTAGTACAAAATGGCTAATTTGTTACTAAAAAAACGACTAAAATTTGCATATAAACGACTATTTTTTGGTCGGTGACCAATAGTAGCTAATTTACAGTCTTCGCATCCGCCAGCAGTTCCGCCTTCCGTACAGTATCAAGCCATTCGCGACAGAGGTATCGCAGATGTCGTTTCCTGATGGCACCCGACGGGACATTGCACAACCATACTGGTGGAGTGACATGTCGTGTATGAGTCTAGACCTCGTGGTGGTTATTATTACTTTGGGAAATAACTTGTACAGATACTCAGAGAAAAATGCCTCCCCTGCCATCTCTTTGACCTTCTATGATATCTGTAAAGAAGATTGTTTCCCAAAACCAAGAAATTATTCTCTTCTCACAACTCACTCATTGTGAGAGAAGACATGTCGGCCACAACCTCAAACAACGTCTCCCTTTCACCGCCAAACAGATGGACAAATTCATGAGGAATACGAGACATTTTCTCCTTCATAGAGGTTCCTCTTCAAACCGTTAGGACAAGCACTCCATTGATCTGACTCCCAATGCACCACCACCTGATGTTTCCATACATCCCAAATTCCCGAGTATAATTGAAAAATTTATATTTATTATTAATGTTAATTTTAAATAATTAATATTTATAATAACCACATTGGTTAATAGTAACCAAAATAATAATAATATTAATCATGAAAATATTTATAACTTTAATAATAATACTAATATTAATACTAACATTAATATTAATATTAATACTTGATATGTTAATTTTAAACATTTATGTCTATGCATGTTTATTAATATTAATAAAAAATCATAAATATTGAACTTAATAACAAATACAAATATTTAAAATTTTATTAATATAGGTTGCAATGATAATATAAATTATATTAATGATAATAATTGTACTATATTAATGTATCAATATATTAATAATAATTATATTAATTGTATTAATTATATTATATTTACAGTGTCAATATTAACAATAATTTTGAATAAAAAATATTTGTAAATAAGTAATAAAAAATTTCTTTACCGAAGGCTGATGAAAGAAAAATTCTTTGATATCCAGTAATACCTATTATTTGTATTACATGTGTGACAACTGCATTAAGGATGACTAGTTGGTAACTAGTTAAAATATATATATTTTTAATTATTGTTTTAAGAAAAGATTGGAATTATGAATGTTTGCTGAAAAGTTATTAATTAAAAATAATAAAATTAATTAGGGAAAATAACTTCATAAGAAGTAAAGGCTGATTGTCAATGTTTTCTAAGAACTAGAAGGTGGTTGGGGACAGTTGAAAATAGTTACCAGATCCTCTGGGGATAAGAGATTGATCTCAATGAGGAGTAGGGGTTATATTCATGGAGAAAACGAGAGTGACAAATTTCTAGAGCCAGTAGTGACCAGTGGAAACACTCAAAAAATCCCAAATTATTTTTGGTACTGACTGGACTAGGTGTCTTGAGGTCACAACAAAAATATCCATTGCTAACCCGTACCTTTTAGGATTGGAGCACGGAGGCAAGAGGAGGACGTAATCGCCTGTATTGAAGGTTGGGAGGACCTCATCTATGAAACTGCACAACCAGATAAGTATCTATGCAAGTTCAGAGAATTAAGAACAGATATAGCTTAGTCTAAGTTGCATACATGGTTTTTCTATTAATGAAAGAAAATCGACAGGTCTCTAATAGAAAAATGATGGGTATGTTGAGGTTTTATTTTTTATTATGATTTCCATGTGTGTGTGTGTGTGTGTGTGTATATATATATTACAGTTATATTTTGATATTGTATGATGGGTGAAAAATGTATGCCAAATATTTATGTGCAGTGATCCAGGTGGATATCGGTGGCCACCCACCTATTCCATTTGGACCAACACCATCAATTCTTGCAGCTTTTTACATTTAGCAGAACTTACTATTTTTAGCAGGTTTTCGGGTCCTCCACTCCTGGAGCCGTTTTGGGGCCTTGATGATCTAGGTGGATATTGGTGGCCACCCACCTATTCCTTTTGAACCCCCACCATTAGTTTTTTCAGTTTTCAAGTTGCAACAAAACTTACTATTTTTAGCAGTTTTTTGGGTCCTGAACTTCCGGAGCCATTTTGAGGCCCTAAACGACGTTTTTTTGGGGAAAATGGAGAGCAACATGGGTCCATGGATTGATGTTTCTCATTCAAAAGTTGTAGTACTTGGATAGATATTTCTAACAAGCTATTGAGCGCGTCAAACGGAGATTGGATGCCAAAGTTACGTCCCAAGGAAGTTGAACCACCAACTTACCCAAACGGGGCCCATAGTTTTGGCGCTTCATCTCCTAGGATTTGGTTTGTGGACGTTTAGAGTTCTCCATTATTTCTCAATAATAAATCGGCCCTTGAGCCTCATTTTAATACATTTTAGAGGTCTGTAGCGATCACATCTCTTCTCAGAGATTCGCTACCAGCACCGTAGCTATTTTATTTCCATTATGCCTGTAAGCATATTTCTGTTATTTGATATTAATGAAATGAAGAATTATTTTCACTGCATCTCTATGTTCATGGTTATTTATGTATTTTGTTACGTTCCTGCATAAAATCCGAATCAGTGGCATCATAACGGGTTTGCTCTTTCTTTTTTTTTCTTTGCATGTCCCCAACGCGGTTAGGGTATAAGGAGTTAAGGCTCGATCTGGTTGAACCCTTGCAAGATCAGCCTTGCAAACCTCGACGACCTCCCATGGCGGAAGAAAATAAATACGAGGGAGTAGGAGATCCTATCAAAATACTGCTCGAGGAGGCCCTCGAGAAACAAAGGAACGCGATGATGGATAAATTTTCTCAAATCCTTCAACGACTACCCAAATATGGTGCATCTGCATCCAACAGCCACTCTGGAGGTGCCACTCCCTTCAAGGTACAAGTAAACTTTGACATTCCTATATTTGAATGAAAAATATATGCAAATGCTATAGACAGATGGTTAAATTTGCTGGATCGGTATTTCTCGGTCCATGACTTCTCTGACCGAGAAAAGATTATTTTTGCACTCCTCAAAGCCACCCCCATGTCAAATACTGGTGGGAAACCTACCATTAGCAAGAGGGCAAAGGGGAACCCTCTCTCTTCTCGGCCACACCCACTTGGAATTCATTCCGAGACGACATCAAGGAATAATATTACCCTGTGGGGAGCTATGAGGACAAATACATCCAATGGACCACACTGCGGCAAAAAAAGGATCAAGATATGCATGAACTGATCAATCTGTTCCATACCCTGCACGCAAAGTTGGGTATTAAAGATTCAGAGAGACATTTGGTGCTCAAGTACTGCGGCTGTCTGCACAGACACATTCAGGAGGAAATGGAGTTTCTCGACATTATATTGCTTGGCACGACATATCACTATGCCGCCGAGATCGAGCAGAAATTTAAGCAGAGGAAGCGAGACTTTGGATCTGCGAATCTGAAAGGTGCCCCCAAACCAAAGAAAAAGGGGCAAGGCCAAAGAAATGCGACTCAAAACAACACCACAAATCCAAAGAAGGACATAGGGAAGTGGTGTGAATTTCATAACAGCCCCACTCATAGCACAAACGAGTGTTGGGCCAAACAGTCTTTGGTGGCCGAACTAAAGGCATCCGAATCAGATGCATTTTATGATCCTGAGTTAGAACTATAAAAAGGCAATGAAAAAGGGAAGCAGATCATTGATGTGGATCCCAATGCCATTGTTGCCACCACCAAGATCCAGAGGGAGGGTCTAGAGGATCTAGAGGAGGGGGAGCGCCTCTTCCAGTCACAGATGTGGGTGAAGGGTTCTCTGCTGCAATTTCTCCTCGATAGGAGAAGCCAAAAGAACCTCATTTTAGTAGAGGTCATGAAGCAGCTCGGCCTACCGACCATAGCACACCCGCAGCCGTATACCATCGGGTGGCTCCACCTAGGGAGAGATCTCTGCATCCGTGAGCAGTGTCGCCTTCCGTATAGTATCAAGCCATTCACGGATGAGGTATTGTGTGATGTTGCTCCTCTTGATGTAGCTGATGTATTATTGGGCCAACCATACTTGTGGAGGCAACATGTTGTGTATGAGTTTAGGCCTCGTGCTGTTATTATTACTTTGGGAAATAACTTGTACAGGATACTGGAGGTAGTGCCGCCTCTTGTCATCTCTTTGACTACTGCAAAAAAACGCAGTAAGATTGTTTCCCAAACCAGGAAATTAATTTTCCTTACAACTCAATCACAGGGAAAGAAGAATATTGTGGCCACAACCTCGAAACAGGGCTCCCTTGCACAGCTGGAGCATATGGAGAAAGTCATGGAGGAATACAAGGACATTTTCTCCTCACTCATAGAGGTTCCTCTACATTGTCAGGACAAGCACTCCATTGATCTGACTCCCAACGCACCACCACCTGATGTTGCCATACATCCTGTAAATACACATACAAAATCCAAACATGTACTGTATGAGGCTGATAAAGAAACCAATTTACTAAACACATCCAGCATGTCCACCCACAGGTCCATGACATCTTCAACACATCTAATACTCAGTTCAACAGAATTTGCTTCATCTCATGGAGGATCTCAATGCAATGGGGACCATTGCTTCCTAAGGAGGGAGTAATGATCCAGGTGGATATCGGTGGCCACCCACCTATTCCATTTGGACCAACACCATCAATTCTTGCAGCTTTTCACATTCAGCACAACTTACTATTTTTAGCAGATTTTCGGGTCCTCCACTCTCGGAGCCGTTTTGGGGCCTTAATGAGCCAGGTGGATATTGGTGGCCACCCACCTAGTCCATTTGAATGCCCACCACCATTTATTTCAGTTTTCAAGTTGCAACAAAACTTACTATTTTTAGCAGTTTTTCTGGTCTTGAACTTCTGGAGCCGTTTTGAGGCCCTAAACTACGTTTTTTGGGAAAAAAGAGAGAAACATCAGTCAATGGACTGATGTTTCTCATTCAAAAGTTGTAGTCCTCGGATACATATTTCTAACGAGCTATTGAGCGCGTCAAACAGACATCGGATGCCAAAGTTACGTCCCCTGGAAGTTGAATCAACAACTTACCCAAACGGGGCCCATAGTTTTGGCGCTTCATCTCCTAGGGTTTGGTTTTTAGACGTTTAGAGTTCTCCATTGTTTCTCAATAATAAATAGGCCCTTGAGCCTCATTGTAATACAGTTCATAGGTATGTAGCCATCACATCTCTTCTCAAAGATTCGCTACCAGCACCCTAGCTATTTTATTTCCATTATGCCTGTAAGCATATTTTTGTTATTTGATATTTATGAAATCAAGCATTATTTCTGTTGCATCTCTATGTTCATGGTTATTTCTGTATTCTGTTGCATTCCTGCATAAAATCCGGATCATGCAGTAAGTTGTAGGTGCCCATTATAGAGTAGTAAAGTGTCTGTGTAGTAAATTGTTCTACTAGATTTACAGTAATTTTAATACTCAAGAAAAAAATAAGCTGTAATACTGTTTAGATGGAGTGATATTTAAATAAACTGTAGGTAGTATTCTTAAGTTGGAACACTACAGAGCAGACTGTTGATCGAGGATACGGGGTGAGAACCCAACCCTTGACACATCGTCCCTCAAGAATGGATATCACCGACTACATTTAAGGTGGTTCGGTCACCTATTTTTAAAATTCAGAGTTATAATAAAAAATACTTACTCAACTGATTGTTGTAAAGGTATTGCAAAAAGGGTAAAAATAGTCAAGAACTATAGTTCAAATGGTTCTTTTTATATTTTTGAAAACACAGTTAAACTATTCAGGAGGGAAAGATAGCACATAATAGTAATCAATTTTTATAAGTTGTAAAAAAAATACATTGAGAATTTAGAAACATGCATATTTGTGTGGTTCAAGGCCCTAACCCAATCGAATAAATAATATTGTAGCTATTTAATTTTTCTGTTTGGATATTAAACAAACGAAGCCATAAGTAGACAAACTATGCACAAAGACGAAGAGTATTTCAAGAAAAGTACAAGAACAAATTCTGATAAGGATTTGAGAACAACAAGCCAAGAAGTGAAAACAAAACACCTTATTGAAAATTTAAATGTATTCTCTAGAAAAACCCGTGAAGCATAATAATATTGACTACTATACAATAGAGAATTAGTTCCTCAACAGATAAGAAGACTAAGGAGTAGAAATATCGAAAAAGAAAATATGAAAGAAGTTTTCAGGAGACGTTTCTTATTATACTATCTAAAATTGAGTAATAACGTTTAGATACATAGAGCTCCAACCGAGATCAAAAGAAACTTGGTGGAGACCCTTAGTTGAGAGCTTCTAATTTGTCATTAAACATTTAAACAGAGTCTCTAGAGTCAAAAGAGAGCAGGCTCATTTAAAAGAGTAACTCTCGCACAACCAATTCTAACCCTGAAAAAAGAACGCAGACCTAGATAAGAAAACTCAGAATACCTGGAAGTAATTATAAATATGTTGGCCGAGTCTATTAACTTGCAGAAGTTCCATATTGTCCTGCCAGAAATTTACCTGCATATAACCAAAGAAGTGGATCAAAAATGCATGAAAACGTAACAAAGCGGAAACTTAAACCAAAAACCATAAAATGGAAACTATTGAAGACAAAGAAGGGGGAAAGTGTAACATTTTTCACCTGTGGTTAATCAAATCCTAAGCCGGGAGGAACGCCGAGATGTGAACAATGGAAGTCCTTTATATGGTATTTATTCACAGCTCCAGAAATCCCAAATCAAACTCCCTTAAGAGATAATGAATTTGAATTTAGGATTAAATCTTACCGGGCTGAGGAAGGGCGACGAAGCCATAAATTTGGGAGATTGTTCGGATTTCCGCGAAGAGAAAGCCACTACAAAGTTATAGAGGAGGAGATTAAACCCGGTACTGTAGTAGCGGCCATGGTGAACTGAGGTCTGCTTTTTAGCAATTGCATTATGGAGGGCAGAGACACCTTCAACCATGTTGTTGCGCAAATGATACCATGAGAGGTAGAACCGGGAGAAGTAGTGACTCCAGCTCATAAGGCGGAGATGACAAACGGTAAAGTCTTCTAGGGTTAGCGGAGATACCAAGAACCTTTTTCCCATCAGATTGAGAGCCCTTGATCTCATAAGAATCGATGATGGAAAATCTAAATCGAATATCAATGGAATACACATACAAATATGGAAATATTTACATCTCTGACAGAGGTTAAGTGTTTGTACCTATTGCCATTAATTAAGCCGGACGTGGCAGCTACGCCTCGGTCTTATCATTTACATTGTATTCTTCACTATTTGGGGTTGGCAAGTCATAATGAAACCTTTCTAAAAACATTATCATATCACTGGAGAAAACCTCACATGAACCTTAAATCAATCTTATATATAATGACAAAGATACCATGTCCATGGAACTTTGGTTATAAGAGTTGTAAGTATGAAGTTATTTAATATAAAAGGCATTAAAAATTATATTCAAACTTAATGGGATGAAAGAATATTTATGAGATAGGTCTTAGTTTTGATCATTCCATATTGTGTTTTTCAATTTGGATTTAATCATGAAACAACATAGAATAGGTATTTAGACTTTTTAAATAGGATAAAAGAAGGTAAAGTTTTTTTTTGTATGTATGTCGCAAGTGGTATCAGATCAGCATTCATATGTTGGGACCCTAAGGGTCAACTAACAATTAAGTTGTGTGTATACTGATGCAAAAAATAGGAGCTTAGCAGGAAATATCATGAGGAGGGGAGCAATGCAACAACCACCCCAGGACACCAGGGAACCCCAAACACAACGAGTCGTGAGCCTTGAGATGTGGGTTCAACTTGGTGTTGATCAGCACCAGCAAACAAGTAGACTCCTCTAGGAATAACAGCATCAAACTAGTTTTTTTATTGAACACAATACAATAACTATAGGAAGAGATGGTGCGAGTTCGAAGGGATAACGAACGATTAATGAAAGAGCAAGAAAAGATACTTAAGAGCTTGTGAGACAAGAAAAACCAAGGAATAGAACACTCCAGTGCTATCAGGGGCATGCAAGAAGGTGATGAACAACAAACAAGAGATAACACCACTGGTAGAGTGGAAAGAAGCCCATCCCAGCGAAGCAACAAAAATAAAAAATACAATGAAGTAGAATCCAAAAATTTGTCGGATCAAAAAGAGGTTAAGAAGCAGAAAGTAGAGATTCAGGGGGGATTTCAAAAAATAAAACCACCAACATTTGATGGTGAAGCTGAGGAAGTGGAAAAGGCATGGTAAATAAACATGAAAAATGATTTTCAGGTGTACAAATACAACAACAACCTGAAGGCTAGATTGGCCATATATCAGTTAAGGGAGAAAGCCACTCTATGGTGGGAAGAAGTGAAGAATGTTCATAGCATTAAAGAACAAGATGTTACCTTGTAATCATTCCACCAATACTTTAAAGATAAGTATTTAACAGAAAGTTTCTACGATGAGAAAGATAAAGAGTTTCATGACTTGAGGTTGGGACATATGACAATGGATGAGTACATCACCAAGTTCACCTACTTGTTACATTATGTTCTGTATCTTCGAGAGGAAAAGGCTAAGGTGCAGAGATTTCTAAGCAGTTTTCCAACACATATGAAAGAGCAAATTGAATTTGTAAATCCCAGAACCATGGACGAAGCCATTCATAAGGCACGAATGTTCTATCAACATTCCAAGGCTAAAGGGGAGGTTGGAAAAAGTTGGAAGCCAAGGAAAGGACAAAAAAGTAGCACAAATTTAAAAGGCACCAAAAGCAACAATTTTAAGAATTCTTGAAAAATTAGAAAGAGCTTCAAAAATACAATGGATAAGGAAAGACTTTCCAGTGCACTGAACAATCATAAGAAGAGCTTCACGAATCTCATATTTATCAAAATCCCTTAAAATAATTTAAAAATCAAGTCATTTTTTTTCTGCCAATGAATCTGGAGAGGCAAATGTTCTATTTGAAATTTCAACAATATCGCCCATTGATAGTCCATTCCTTATAAAATTAATAGCTTCTTCAGCCACATCATCAAAAATAGTTGTACTTTTCCAATCAAAGGATATATCAAAATCCCTTCGACCAAGGGTGTGAAGATAAAAAATATTCACATTATTTGGTGGAACCAAGTGAGAGAAAATTTTCCATTCTTGAAAATCATCTTCAAGATTCATTTCCTGGTTAGCAAAATCACCATCTTCTCCATCGTCAATATTTTAAACAATTGATGGATTTTGATCAACATGCCATGCTCGATATTGGAAATTCCTCAAATTTTCAACAATAATTTCAGTTGAAATCCCAATCTCTGCAGAAATGTCACGAAATGGCTTGTACAAGAGAAATTATATCCAGAAAAAGTTTTCAAATTCGTATGAACTATCACTAGGAATAGAATAAAACCATGGCCAAACCCAAACAATAACATGAACATGTCTAGGCTTCCAGGGATCTTTTTTATGCATGATATCAAATTTCCAAGATCTTTTTGTTTCTATCAAAGATAGATGTTCAAGGAAAAATGACATGTTCTAATAATGCTGAAAAAAAAAGTATTTTCAGATGAGCATTACATGCCATCCCCTAATATTTTCCTGAAAACCTTTCTTCCAACATTTAATGAAACATATTTTCAACTACAGACAACAAGAGGTATATTAAGCAACATATGGCATGTTCCTTGTGCTCCAATGTTACGGTAAAAAATCGTTTCTATAAGAAACCTTCTGTAAGCACATACATCATGATCCTTAGAGGCAATAGAATTTGAAATTCTAGTTAACGTATCATGTTAAATTTCAGACCTTTTCTCTACTTTTAATGCATACTTAGCAATATATTCTAGGAAAGGATGCCAAGAAAGCATTAGTTGGAAATCAACATTTGCATGACACATTGTTAGAAGATCAATGTTATGTACATTAATCCTATCGTCATTTCTTGTCAGGTCATATTTTTTCTTCCTTGATCATCTATGAATAATCTTGATTCCTCAAAAATAACCCATACAGAATTGTACCATCATGTAATAATAGTGCCCTTTTTGTGCAAACAAGAATCTACACTACACTTTATGTGCCTTTGGACACAGTTCAACAATACTTCATAGTCATTATGAGGATTGGAAGAGAAAATCTGATCAATATTCAATAGGCAAGGGTCATCATTGAGACTTCTTGGAACCATTATATTGTGACGATTTATTTCACGTGGATTCCATGGAATTACATAATTGTCAAAGAATCTCTTTGCAAGTTGTAAATCATGATCATTTGTCCAATCAAGTATTTCCATGTGAGGATCTCCTTGCAACCATAGGAAACCATGGATAAGTGTTGAACCTCTATGTTGCCACTCATATCTGAAGAAAATGAATATATAGTTACTACAAAAAACATAAATAGAACCATAATAAGAAATTGACAATGAATGAAAAATAAATTCAACAAAATAGACCTGTACCAGAAGTCTTTCGCTTTAAGAAATTTTTGGATAACTACTGCTTGAAATATATTTAATCTATGGTGGATAAATGTGGAAACAATATGAGAGTACTAGATAACATTCTCAATTTTCATATGATACTCATTTAAGGAACGATAAAGTGAGGGTACAGGCATGACGTTATGCAACTCTGGCCACTTTATGTTAGCTGCACTCAAAGTAAAAAACAAAGATGGACATCCCAACTGAGTAATCATGTCAGTCAATTCAACCGAACATTTAGTCCAGTATGCCCTTTTACCTCTCAGAGAAGAACCAAACCGCATAAGATGCTCAACCCACTTATTATCTGGTAAATCAGAAAGTTGGTGATGCAAGTTTTCAATTGTTGTTGGTGAGTTATCATGTAAATTTTTCTTCACAAAGACTACAACAATTGCTTGGCTCTGATGCTACATTATCATGTTCAATAGTTAATATCAAAAGTGAGGATGTCTTCCAAACCTCTGATCATAGTATCTAAGACGATGCAATGCATACTCAAGAAATTCAACACTACAAATACGTGTTTGCAACCAATCAACATCACTAGTGGGGAGAAATGTGGGGAATGCCATATATGATAATTCCTTAGTATTATATTCATTCACCAGAGATGTTCCAATACTAGTCCAATCCATTTCTTGAACATGTGAAGAATCAACATTATCAAGAAATGATCTAATTTCTTCCACTTCTCTTTGTTCATTGGGTAGGCAAGCAACAAAAGAAGAAGGATGAGAGGGAAAATGTTGAAGAGGCAACACTTCATTATTAGCTGCATTGATCTTAGATTCTTAAATATCACAATAAAAAAATTTAAGCCTAGAGGAGACATCTGTTGATATTTCGGGAAGAGTATTCACTAAATCATAGTCAATTACAACATCTCGATAATATTGATCACGTTAAATTTTGAAAAGCAATGCAGCCATAACTCGAGATATTTTGACATGAAATTTATAATGTTTATATGAAGTGGCATGTCTCCTCACAATTAGAAAGTCACGATCTTCAACATGTCGTGGAAGACTTTGTGAAATTGTAGAAATATCTTGGGGAAAGCTAATTGTGTGTCTGCTATACTAATATTTCCCAACTCGAGCATGCGTCACTTGCAAAATAGGATTTACACGTGATATTAACATTTCTTCAACTTGAGTAAGAACTCTTAAAATATGAGGTTTCTCACCAGGATCCATGTTATTATATCCAGAAAAATGATGGGAACCTCTTTCATTCTTACATTGTCTACAAATAGGCACCTCAGAATCTCTCAAAACGTGGATTGCGGGGTATGATTCTTAGTAGATGTGGCACATTTGGACAGCTGACAAGCTATCTATTTTTTCTCGAAATATTTTATGCACTGCAATCATGTTTTCATCAAAATGAATATGATATGTATTATTTGGACAATGTGGAGAATGATGTGGAAGAGTATAATTTCTTCTAAAATGTGCTTGATTTTCAGCACCATGAGGTTCCCTTCTGAAATTTGAAACATGTGGAACAGATCTATGACATGGTATTTCAAAATTTATGGTTTGCATTTCTGGAATGTGAGAGGATGATAAGGTGTATTTATCATAAAAAATTTTAAAATCTATTTTCCAACTAATTAGAAATGAAAAAATGAAAAAAAAATCAAATTCATTCAATATTTACATTTGTTTGGTGATGTGGATGAAGGCTATGAGATGGTTGCTCTTCATTTCTAGCATCAGTGGATAGAAAATTTGGGGAGTTAGTTTCTATGCCTCTATTCAAATGATTTGTTTCTTGTTTAAAAAAAAAAAAATTAATTATAAAACTAAATGTCCAACCAATAAAGATTAAAAATTGTAAAACAAATCAAATACACTGAAAATTACTTTAGTGTGACAATTTGATGTTTTTTATTCCATTTCTCCAATCTCATTACATGAAATAATTTTTTTTCAATAAAATGTTATAAATAAACTCTAAAACTAACAATAAATGAAAAAAATGAGAAAACTATCAAATTCATTAAAAAATTACATTTGGTTGGCGATCTGGATGAATGCTATGAGATGGTTCCTCTTCACTTATAACATCAGTAGATGGAACGTATCCAAAGTTAATTTGTATGCCTCTATTGAAATGAGTTGTGTCATGTTTGAAGAATATAAAGTATGCAATAAAATTAATGCCCAACCTACCAAAAATTCAAAAAATGAAAAATCAAAACAAATACATTGAAATTTTACACTAGTTTGCTGATTTCATTGTCAAGGAGAATGCAGTGGAAGGTTATGACATGCTTCATCTCCAATTCTCAGATTAGTAGATGGAAGACTTGGGGAGTTAATTTCTAGACCTCTATTAAAATGAGTTGTATCATATTCCAAGAGAATAAAATACCTTATAAGTTTAGTAAAAAACAAATTGTAAATAGATGAATGTAATAAAAGAAGCACTATTTTTGCAACTGTCAAAATATGATTTCGTTACCTTCATTGTTCCACGCAAAATGCTATGAGGGATGACTGATTCTGTGTGTGGGACAACACTATTTTGAGAAGGGGGATTGGAAGATTTTATGTTTCGACCAACTGGCTCCAAATTATCAAAAAGATGGCCAATAAAACTATCATCCAAGTCATCACATACAATGTCATCATTGCCTCGACCATGGATATTTTGCAACTTTGGGCCTTGTTCAAAACATGCAATTGCAGAGATATAAGGGTTAGGGTGAAAATTTTCATCCACGTTATCAATATGATGTTCTTCTCTATTGCGAGATGTTTCCCCAATATTATGAACATTCTGAGGAGAACATCGAACAACAAAATTATTCTGATGAGGATCATATTCTAGCAATGAACTATCAAAGGGAAATTTTCTTTCCATGATATCATGCATAGTATGATACTTACGAGGAATCATAAAATCAACTTGAAGAGTGGTTTCACTCGTTCTTCTATTATATGTAGCTCTCCTATGCTCATTTATTGTGTCCTTATTTTTTTGATACCGTAAACGATGACTTTCATTAGACCTGTCACACGATTCTTGTGATGGATTATGTTTTATTGTACGGTTGCTTGTGCCTTCACATGACATCTCTTTAATGAATAATAACATATTTATTATGGAACCATAAACATGGAACATATAATATATCCAATATAAATAAACACAAAATAATGAAAAAGGAACACATTTTTTTTCGAACCATATAAAAACATTAAAAGCATATTATGGTATTTTTCCAGCCATATAAAGTTATGAAAACATAAAAGGATTTTCCCAAATGGCTAAAAAGAAAAATGGATTTTTCCAAATGGCTAAAATAAAAAAGGCTAAAATTTCATGTCTCATATTAGAATTGTAATGGGATACCCATATAACGAAAAAAAAATACTATAAGAATTATATGAATTGGAAATATATGTAAATATTAGGAATTATATACCATCAAAATATAAATGTAAATGCTAAAATGTACTTAAAGTTATAACATTGTTTGAGACCCAATGAGCAAAAAATAATGCAAACACCATGTATAAAATAAGTCACAGTAATTATAATTATAAAAACAAATAAAAATGGATAGCATCCAAACACATTCAAATGCAATTAACATAACTAAAGGGGACACAAAAATAAATATTTTTTAGCAAATTGCAATGGGATTCAATATCCAACATCTGATACACACACATATATAATATATCACAGCAGAAGCCATATAAATATCCATGAAATTGTAATTTTAATGTCTTAGCATACAGACCAAAAAGTATGTAAAGTAAAAAAAAATGGAAATATTTTCCACAACCACGGAGAGAATATAAAATGAATAATAGCCTAAGACTCCATGTCCATATCTAATGGTGGAATATCATCAATAGAATCCATACGGGGAGCAATTGCAAAAATATTTCCACACTCGATCAAATCGTTACAGTCCTGCAGCGTTGGAGACCAAAATCCATGCATCTGTTGATTAGTTGAATTATCAATATCTATTGGAAAATAGAGGTCAATCTTCATGTCATATAATATGAAAGGAAATTCACTGCAGTTGCACATAAGAACCACACGTTGGACTGTTTTAAATGGAAGATAACCAAGACATTTTCTATTTATATCTCTAGAAATTTCTTCCAACAAATTCCATATGAAGCCCCAATCATCCTCAAAATATTCAATTCTTCGTTCAACACACGGGTGACCAAATTAGAAATTATCTATTTCTTCAAATGACCATACAGAAGTGGAGCCATCATTGATAAGACATATCAGTTGATTCTTTCATATTGTTAATGACATACATTGTATGTCAGTGATCGGAACAAATGAAAAACCCCATTCATTTTTTATTACATCAAACCAAAAGATTGTATACCCATATCGAGGATAATATTCATACTCGGTGTCAAGATAGAGCCAAAAAAAATTACTTTTATAAAAAACTCCATTCTGAGGGGGTGAAGTACACCCAAATGGAAGATGAGCCCTTTGTTAAACCCTATCAAGACTACTGTAAACATAAAATTTATACTACATTCTATCATAGATGTGTTTTAGAACCACCCACTAATATATGTTGTTACATTTTACAATAACAAAAACAATCTTGAGTCTCCAATTCGTATTCGCCCAATGTTTTTTAACGCTTTTGTAAATAGATTCATTACAAATAGTTTTGTGAATGGCAGAATTTTGTTGGTAAGGATAAAACTACCATTGGTCCAACAATAGACTCTACTTTGTATCGTGAATCTATAAATCGCAAATGAAATCGAGATATGGGCCCATTTTGTACAAAAATGACTATCTTAATTATTGAGGAAATGAACCATAAATCCACATTCAATTGTACATATATGCTTACAACACGATAAGAAAGACGGGTTTTGCAAAACATTCTTCCATTTCTTACAAACAGTGCTAAACTTTATGACAAACGACAAAGGGAGCCAGAGGAAGAAAATTTCAAGAATGTCAAATGGAATACAACTCCAAATAGCTGAATCCATTATCAAACAAAGAAATCACCTAACATAAAAGGAAACACACATGATATCAACAAAACAATTTTGAATTAATGGTGAATAGAATTAAAATTAACATAGATAAGCAATTTTCCATCTAAAAATATAGTAAAATGCACATATACATAATGTATAAAGTCATATGAGCCACAAGAACATTATTACAATAGTTAAAAATAACCCATAGTTTTATACACCTACTGTTTACAATCCGATATTATTAATCTTAATAAATCTTTTTTTATGTCTCTATTAATGTCTATGTTTAATATTGATGTGAATGTTTGATGTTTAACATAAATATTAACTTAAATATTTTTTTTTTAATATTAAAAAGCTTTATATTAAAAACCTCGAGTTATAAAATAACATAATGTTACATGGACCAAATGATACGAAAATACCATTTTTTTTTAATTCTAACGTCATTGAAAATAAAAAAAGCATAAAGTTAAATTCTAATGTCATAGAACCTATTTAAACCTAAAGTTATCAATCCTAATTTTTTAATAAAATATCTATATTGATGCTTAACCTCAATGTTCACATTAATGTGTAAATGAAGAATTCACTTTTATATAAATTTCTATGTTTAAAATTAACATCTGCATTTATTATTAATATTTATATTAATTAACATTAAAAGAGATATTTATATTTAATTTTAATATTAATAATTTATTATTTAATTTGAAATATTTTTATTTATTTATTTATTTTTTTTGGTAAAAGTTAAGCAGTTATATTAATTTTTTGAATAAAAAATACATTGATCCACAGGAGTCAAAGCGATATCAATCAATATTAATTTTAATAATACTAATGTTAATTTTAAATAATTAATATTAATAATAACCACATTGTTTAATAGTAACCAAAATAATAATATTAATATTAATCATGAAAATATTTATAACTGTAATAATAATAATATTAATATCAATACTTGATATGTTAATTTTAAACATTTATGTTTATGAATGTTTATTAATATTAATAAAAATCATAAATATTGAACTTAATAACAAATACAAATATTTGAAATTTTATTAATATAGGTTGCAATAATAATATAAATTATATTAATTTCATTATATTAATGTATCAATATATTAATATTAATTTATATTAATAATAATTATATTAATTGTATTAATTATATTATATTAACAATGTCAATATTAACAATATTTATAAATAAAAAATATTTATAAATAAGTAATAAAAAAAATTATTTAGTGAAGGCCAATGAATTTTTTTTTTTTTTTTATATCGAGTAATACCTATTATTTGTATTACATGTGTGACAACTGCATTAAGGATAACTAGTTGTTAACTAGTTAAAAGACATTTCTTTTTAATTATTGTTTTAAGTAAAGACTGAAATTATTAATGCTTGCGGAAAAGTTATTAATTAAAAATAATAAAATTAGTTATGGAAAATAACTTCATAGAAAGTAGCCCACATGGTGTAGAGCAGTTGGTGATGGGGTGCACTCTTAAGGCACTCCGTCTACAAGGTCACCGGTTCGAAACCCGTGGATGGCATGGAGGGAGAAAAAATGGAAAGATTAGGATTAGTTTGAACGAGAAATTTTTTTTTTTTCATAAAAAGTAAAAGCTGATGGTAAATGTTTTCTAAGAACTAGAAGGTGGTTTGGGACAGTTGGAAACAGTTACCTGCTCCTCTGGGGATAAGAAAATGATTCTAGTGAGGAGTAGGGGTTATGTTCATGGAGAAAAGGAGAGTGACAAATTTCCAGAGCTGGTAGTGACCAGTGGAAACACTGAGAAAATCCTAAATTATTTCTGGTACTGATTGGACTAGGTGTCCTAATGTCATGACAGAAATATCCATTGTTAACTCGTACCTTTCAGGATTGGAGCACGGAGGCAAGAGGAGGACGTAATCCCCTCTCTTGAAGGGGACAGTTGGAAACAGTTACCTGCTCCTCTGGGGATAAGAAAATGATCCTAGTGAGGAGTAGGGGTTATGTTCATGGAGAAAAGGAGAGTGACAAATTTCCAGAGCTAGTAGTGACCAGTGGAAACACTGAGAAAATCCTAAATTATTTCTGGTACTGATTGGACTAGGTGTCCTAATGTCACAACAGAAATATCCATTGTTAACTCGTACCTTTCAGGATTGGAGCACGGAGGCAAGAGGAGGACGTAATCCCCTCTCTTGAAGGTTGGGAGGACCTCAGCTGTGAAACTGCATAACCAGATAAGTATCTATGCAAGTTCAGAGAATTAAGAATAGATATAGCTTAGTATGAGTTGCATACATGGTTTGTGTATTAATGAAAGAGAATCGATAGGTCTCTAATAGAAAAATGATGGGTATGTTGAGATTTTATTTTTTATTATGATTTCCATATATATATATATATATATATATATATATATATATATATATATATTACAGTTATATTTTGATATTGTATGCTTGGTGCAAAATGTTTGTCGAATATTTATGTGCAGTAAGCTGTAGGTGCCCGTTATAGAGCTATATAGAGTTTGTGTAGTAAACTGTTCTAATATATTTACAGTAATTTTAATAATCAAGAAAAACATAAGCTGTAATACTGTTTAGATAGAGTGGTATTTAAATAAAATATAGGTAGTATTCTTAAGTTGGAACATTACAGACTAGATTGTTGGTCGATGGTATAGGGTGAGAACCCAACCCTCGACACATCGTCCCTCAAGAGTGGATATCATGGACTACATTTAATGTGGTATGGTCACTTGTTTTTAAACTTTAGAGTTATAATAAAAATCACTTACTCAACTGACTGCTGTAAATATATTGCAAAAAGGGTAAAAATTTTCAAGAACTGTAGTTCAAATAGTTTTTTTTTTATCTTTCCGAAAACATAGTTAAATTGTACAGGAAGGAAAGATAGCACATAACGTTAGTCACTTTAAATAAGCTGTAAAAAAAAAATACATTTAGAATTTAGAAACATTCATATTTGTGTGGCTCAAGGCCCAAACCTAATCGAATAAAGAAGATTATAACTATTTTATTTTTTTGATTTTCTATTAAACAAAAAAAGCCATAAGTAGACAAGCTATGCAGAAAGATAGTGAGTATTTCAAGAAAAGTACAAGAACAAATTCCGACAAGGATTTGAGAAGAGAAAGCCAAGTAGTGAAAACAAAACACCTTGTTGAACATTTAAATGTATTCTCCGGAAAAACCCGTGAAGCATAATAATACAAACTGCTATACCGTAGAGAAATAGTTCCTCAAAATATAATAAGACTAAGGAATAGAAATATCGAAAAAGATAGTATGGAAGAAGTTTTCCAAAAACGTTTATTATTATACAGTCTAAAGTTGAGTAATAACGTGCAGATACATAGAGCTCCAACTGAGATCAAAAGAAACTCGATGGAAAACCTGAGTCGAGAGGTTTTCATTTTTCATTAAACATTTAAACAAAGTCTGTGGAGTCAAAAGAGGGTAGGCTCATTTAAAAGAGTAAAATCTCGCACAAACAGTGCTAACCGTAAAGAAATAACGCAGACCTAGATAAGAAAAATTGGAATACTTGGACGAAATTATAAATATGTTAGCCGAGTCCATTAAATTGCAAAAGTGCCACATTGTCCTGGCAGAAATTTACCTACAGATAACCAGAAAAATGGATCAAAAACGCATGAAAAGGTAGAAAAGCGGAAACTTAAACCAAAAACCATAAAATGGAAACTATTGAAGACAGAGAAGGGGGAAAGTGTAAATTTTCTCACTTGTGGTAAGTCAAATCCTAAGCCGAGAATAACGTCAAGCTTTGAACAATGGAAGCCTATTAGATGGAGTTTATTCACAGCTCCAGAAATAGCAAATCGGAACTCCCTTAAGAGAGAATGAATTTGAATTTAGGAGTAAATATTACCGGGCTGAGGAAGGGCTATGGAGCCATAAATTCGGGAGAATGTTCGGATTTCCACGAAGAGAAAGCCACTGCAAAATCGTAAAGGAGGAGATTAAACCTGGTATGGTAGTAGCGGCAATGGAAAACCGAGGTCTTCTCTTCAACAATTGCATTGCAGAGGGCAGAGACACCTTCAACCATGCTGTTGCCCAAATGATACCATGAGAGGTAGAAAGCGGGGGAGTAGTGAATCCATCTCATAAGGTGGATATGACAAATGTTAAAGTCTGTTAGGGTTAGTGGAGATACGAAGAGTGTTTTTCTCATCAGATTGAGATCCCTCGATCTCATAAGAATCGATGGTGGAAAACCTAAATCGAATATAAATGGAATCGACATACCAATATGAAAAGATTTACATGTGTCACAGAGATTAAGTGTTTGTACCTGTTGCCATTAATTAAGCCGGACGTGCGAGCTATGCCTCGATCTTATCATTTACATTGGATGTTGCACTATTTGGGGTTGGGAGCGATAATGAAACCTTTCTAAAAACATTATCATATCACCAGAGCAAACCTCAAGTGAACCTGAAATAAATCTTATATATATAATGAAAGAGATAACATGACCATGGAACTTTGGTTATAAGAGTTGTAAGTATGAAATTCGTTAATATAAAAGGCATTAAGACTTATATTAAAACATAATGGGATGGAATAATATTTATGAGATAGGTCTTAGTTTTGATCAGTCCATCTTCTATGTTGCAATTTTGATTTAATCATGAAACAACATAGAATAGATATTCAAACTTTTTACATAGGATAAAAAAGGTAAAGTTTTTTTTTTGTATGTATGTCACAAGTGGTATCAGAGCAGCATTCATACGCTGAGACCCTAAGGGTAAACTAACGATTAATCTGTTTTTATACTGATGCACAGAATAGAAGCTTAGTAGTAAATATCACGAGGAGGGGAACAATGCAACAATCACCCCAGGACACCGAGGAACCCTAAACACAACCAGTCGTGAGCCCTGAGATGTGGGTTCAGCTTAGTGTTGATCAGCACCAGAAAATGAGTAGACTGCTGGAGGAAGAACAACATCAAACCAGTTTGTTGTTGAACATAGAACAAAAACTACACGAAGAGATGGTGATATTTCGAAGGGATAAATAACGATTAATGCAAGAGCAAGAAAAGATACTCAAGAGCCTATTAGACAAGCAAAATGAAGGAATGGAATACCCCAGTGCTGACAGGGGCATGTGAGAAGGTGATGAAAAATAAACAATAGATAACACCACTAACACGTGGGAAGAAGCCCATCCCAGCAAAGAAACAAAAACAAAAATTATAATGAAGCAGAATCTGACAATTTGTCAGATCAGCAAGAGGTTAAGAAGTAGAAAGTAGAGCTTTAGGGGGAATTTTGAAAAATAAATCCACCAACATTTGATGGTGAAGTTGAGGAAGTGGTAGAGGCATGGTTACTAAACATGAACAAGTATTTTCAAGTGTATGAATATAGCAGCAACCTGAAGGCCAGATTTCCCATATATCAGTTAAGGGAGAAAGCCACTCTGTGGCAGGAAGAAGTGAAGAATGTTCGCAGCGTTGAAGAATAAGATATTACTTGAGAATAATTTTAGCAATACTTTAAAGACAAGTATTTAACAGAATGTTTCTATGATGATAAATCTAAAGAGTTTTATGACTTGAGGCTGGAACAAATGACTATGGAGTACATCATCAAGTTCACCTCCCTCTTACGTTATGTTCCGTATCTTCGAGAGGAAAAGGCTAAGGTGGAGAGATTTCTGAGAAGCTTGCCAACACATATGAAAGAGCGAATTGAATTTGTAAATCCCAGAACCATGGACAAAGCCATTCATAAGGCACGAATGTGCTATCATCAGTCTAAGGCTAAAAGGGATGTTGGAAAAAGTTGGCAGCCAAGGAAAGGACAGAAAAGTAGCACAAATTTCAAAGGCGCCAAAAGAAATAATTTTAAGAATTCTTCATGAAGTTCTGTTGGTAAAAAATTTGGCAGAAATCATCAAAGAACTTGATGGCCAGCAGAAGAGAATCCTACAGAGGTATCCAACAAACCTAAGCAAGGACAGGTGACCAAGCCACCTCTACAGTGTTAGGGGTGTGGTGAGGCACACTATTATAAAAACTACCCACAGCGAGTAAGAAATGACATAGTTGCAAACTTGCAGGAGGCTTCCACAGTAGGCAATGTGGTGCAAAACATTCCTCATATCAACGCAGCGCTGGAGGATTGGCAGGCAGATTATCAACCAACGATGATTGATTTGGAAGGTAAATTACTGTATCAATCTGTTTCTATTTTGGTAGACCTAGGTGCAATTCTAAGTTATATTGGTCCCAAAATAGTGGAAATGAGTAAATTCTAAAAGTAGAAATTCAAAAAATCATGGCTGGTACAGCTAGCCACGGGAGCAAAACGAAAGGTAACTGCTGAAATTCCAAACTGTATTTTGTAAATTTTAGAATAGAATTTAAATGTAGACTTGAACATACTACCATTAGGGTCCTACGATGTTTTTCTGGGTATGGATTGGCTAGAAAAATATTGGACCTTAGTGGACTGTAAGGAAAGTATTATTTATTACAGAATGTTAGATGGAACACACAAGGAGATTAAAGGAATCAAGAAGCCACTACATCTACGTCTAATTACAGCATCCCAAATGAATAAATGTATAAGGACAGGATGCCATATATATGCTATTTAGGTGGGATATGCTGATTCCAAGGAAAAATCACCTATGATGGAAAACATACATGTGGTGCAAGATTTCATGGATTTTTTTCTAGAAAATATTCCTGGATTACCACCAAGATGAGATATGGATTTTACTATAGAATTAATGCCAGGAGCATCTCTTTTGTCAAGGGCTCCTTATAGAATGAGTGTTCCAAAATTAACTGAATTAAAAATGCAGTTATAGGAACTGCTGGACAAAGGTTACATTCATCCAAGTGTGTTCTGTTAGGGAGCACCAGTGTTGTTCACGAAGAAGAAGGACAGGACCATGTGAATGTACATGGACTATAGACATCTTAACAAGGTAATATTTAATAATAAATATATTTTACCTAGGAATGATGATTTGTTTGACCAAGTAAAGGGGGCCACAGTATTTTCAGAGATAGATTTAAGATATGGATATCACCAGATCTGAATCAAGGATGAAGAAATTTGCAAGACTGCATTCCATACCAGGTAAAGAGCATTATGAATGTGTGGTATTACTCTTTGGGTTAACGAATGCACCAAAAACTTTTATGAGGTTAACGCATGGAATATTTCATCCTTTCCTGGATAATTTTGTACTTATATTCATAGATGACATTTTAATCTACTCCAAAAACTAGGAAGAACATAAGTAACATTTAAGAATTGTGCTGGAAATGCTAAGAAAACACCAGTTGTATGCTAAGTTCAGCAAATGTGATTTCTTTAAAACAGAAATTCAGTATTTGAGCGATGTCATCTCAGCAGAAGGGATTGTTGTTGATCCAGATAAAATCAAGACAATCATGGAATGGCGAGTGCCCCAGAATCTGGTAGAAATTTGATCCTTTATGGGATTAGCCATTGAAGATTTATTGAGGGGTTTTCTAGAATTGCTTTTCCCATTACCTCTTTCTAGAGAAAAGGAAAAGTTTTCAAGTGGACTGTTGAGTGTCAGAATAGTTTTGAAAATTTGAAACACCTATTGACCACTGCACTAGTGTTGAGGGTAGCTAACCTCAACAAAGAATTTGAAGTTTGTACAGACGCAAGCAAAGAGGGTGTTGGGGTAGTTTTATCGCAAGAAGGCAAGGTAGTGGCTTATGATTCAAGAAAGTTGAAGGAAAATGAACACAGTTACTCATCTTATGATTTAGAATTAAAAACAGTAGTACATGCGCTCCGGGTTTGGAGACACTACTTGCTGGGTAAAAATTTTGTGTTAAAAACATATCATAGCAACTTGTTTAGTTATTTTAAGCAAGTTGTTTAAACTCCAAACATGCAAGATGGAATGCCTTTCTAAGTGAGTTTGATATGACATCAAACATGTGAAGGGAAAGGAAAATTGGGTAGATAATTCTTTAAGTAGAAAATTACATTGTGTTTATGAGCTTTATTAAAATCATATTGAAGGTAAATTCTTAGATCAAGTAAAAGAAGAAGCACAAAAAGATCCAGAATTTCAATTCCTATGGTAGCAAATGGAAGAAACTAGAAAGCAAGGAAGTACTTTTGAGTATGAAGTAAATGATGGTCAGATGCTAACTTTTAGAGGTAAGGTGTATGTACCGAGCCGTGTGGACCTATAGGAGCTGATAATGAATGAATACCATCGCAGAAATTATGCAAGTCACCCAGGATACCAGAAAATGTTGACTGTAATTAGAAACGTATATTTCTAGCCTGGTATGCATAAAAATATTGTTGATTATTTAAATAAATGTTTGGAGTGTCAGCAGGTGAAGGTGGAGCATCAACATCCAGCAAGATTGTTGCAGCCCGTACCGGTACCTAAATGGAAGTGGGAGGCCATATCCCTGAACTTCATTACAGGTTTACCACAGACAAAAAATAAAAATGACTCCATCATGGTGGTAGTAGATAGATTGAGTAAATTTGCACATTTTATACCTATGTAGTCTACTTACAAGACTGTACAAATAGCGGACATATTCATGAGGGAAATTTTTAGATTGCATGGTATTATGAAGAAGGTTATCTCAGACATGGATGTTAAGTTTACATCAGCATTTTGGAAGACTCTGTTTACAGGGCTGGGTACCCAAATAAACTTTATCACTACTTATCGCCTCCACACAGATGGTCAAACAGAGTGAGTAAACCAAGTGTTGGAAGATATGATGTGCATGTATGTGATGCAGCAACAAACCAAATGGGAAGACTATTTGCGTCTTGTTGAATTTTCTTACAACAATGGTTATCAAGAGTCCTTGCAAGGCTTTGTATGGAAGGCAGTGTCGCACTCCCATAAATTAGAGCAGCCCTAAAACAAAATTAATGTTGGGACCCGAGATGCTTGCTAAAATGGAATCAGAAGTAAAGAAGATAAGACAAAGTTTGAAGGTTGTACAAGATTGATAGAATATCTATGCAGATAAAAAGAGGTCATATCGGGAATTCAATGTGGGAGACCATGTGTATGTGATGATAAAACCCAAGAGGAGTACCTTGCGGTGGACCTCTTGTGCCAAGTTGGCTCCCAGGTTTTGTGGATCCTTCCAAATTTTGGAAGGGGTAGGACCTGTCGCTTTACCAAGTCACATACGAGTACAAAATGTGTTTCATGTGTCCCTGTTGAAGCGTTATGTGCATGATTCAAAACATGTAATTCATTAGAAAAATATACAAGTAGGGTAGAATTAAAAATTCTATCTTGAAATATGATTTCTTTATGAGAAGTTGACATGGAACTTTGTTGTGTGCAGGTAGGGCCAAACAATGAGTTTCTGGTCGAGCCACAACACATACTTGACCGGAGGGAAATTAAGCTCTCAAAGCAAGTCATTACCAAGGTTAAAGTGCAGTGGAAGCACCTTGGCCCGCATGAGGCTACTTCAAAGGACGAGATATTTGTGCGTGAGGCTTACCCATAGCTTTTTTTAGAGCTAGACTAAAACACTGAGGACAGTGTTACTTCCAGGGGGAGTTGTGACAACTACATTAAGGATAACTAGTTGTTAACTAGTTAAAAGACATTTCTTTTTTATTATTGCTTTAAGAAAAGTCTGGAATTATTAATGTTTGCTGAAAAGTTATTAATTAAAAATTAGAAAATCAGTTATGGAAAATAACTTCATAAAAAGTAAAATATGATGGTAAATGTTTTCCAAGAACTGGAAGGTGGTTGGGGACAATTGGAAATAGTTACCTGCTCCTCTGGGGATAAGAGACTGATCCCAGTAAGGATTAGGGGTTTTGTTCATGGAGAAAGGGAGAGTGACAAATTTCCAGAGCTGGTAGTGACCAGTGGAAACACTCAGAAAATCCCAAATTATTTCTAGTACTGACTGGACTAGGTGTCTGAAGGTCACATCATAAATATCCACTATTAACCCACACCTTTCAAGATTGGAGCACAGGGGCAAGAGGTGGATGTAATTGCCTCTCTTGAAGGTTGGGAGGACCTTAGCTCTGAAACTGCACAACCAGATAAGTATCTATGCAATTTTAGAGAATTAAGAATAGATATAGCTTAATCTAAGTTGCATATATGGTTTTTCTATTAATGAAAGAAAATCGATAGGTCTGTAATAGAAAAATGATGGGTATGTTGAGATTTTATTTTTTATTATGATTTCCATGTATATATATATTACAGTTATATTTTGATACTGTATGTTGGGTGCAAATTGTATACCGATATTTATGTAAAGGAAGTTGTAGGTGCCCATTATAGAGTTATAAAGAGTCTGTGTAATAAATTGTTCTACCAGATTTACAGTAATTTTAATACTCAAGAAAAACATAAGTTGTAATACTGTTTAGATGGAGTGGTATTTAAATAAATTGTAGGTAGTATTCTTAAGTTGGAACATTACAGAGTGGACTACTGGTCGAGAGTACAGGGTGAGAAGCCAACCCTCGACACATCGTCCCTCAAGAATGTATATCACAGACTACATTTAAGGTGGTTTGGTCACCTGTTTTTAAACTTCACAACTATAATAAATATTACATATTCAACTAATTGCTGTAAAGATAATGCAAAATGGGTAAAAATAGTTAAGAAATGTAGTTCAAATGGTTCTTTTTATCTTTTCGAAAACACAAACTGTACAGGAAGGAAGGATAGCACATGACAATAATCACTTTTTATAAGCTGTAAAAAAAACATACATTGAAAATTTAGAAACATGCATATTTATGTGGCTCAAGGCCCAAAGCCAATCGAATAAAGAAGATTGTAACTATTTTCTTTTTCTGATTTGCTATTAAACAAACAAAGTCATAAGTAGAAAAACTGTGCACAAAGATAGAGAGTATTTCAAGAAAAGTACAAGAACAAATTCTGACAAGGATTTGAGAACAGGAAGCTAAGAAGTGAAAACAAAACACCTTGTCCAACATTTAAATGTATTCTTCGGAAAACCCGTGAAGCATAATAATACAAATTTATATACCGCAGAGAAATAGTTCCTCAAAAGATAACAAGACTAAGGAATAGAAATATTGAAAAAGACAATATGGAAGAAGTTTTCAGAAAATTTTTATTATTATATAGTCTAAAATTGAATAATAACATTCAGATACATAGAGCTCCAACCGATATCAAAAGAAACTCGGTGTAGACCTTGAGTCGAGAGGTTATCATTTTTCATTAAACATTTAAAAAGAGTCTACGGAGTCAAAAGAGAGAAGCCTCATTTAAAAGAGTAAACTCTTGCACAACTAGTGCTAAGCCTGAATAAAGAATGCAGACCCAGATACGCAACTCAAAATACCTGGAAGGAATTATAAATATGTTACCCGAGTCCATTAACTTGCAGAAGTGCTACATTGTCCTGGAAAAAATTTACCTGCAGATAATGAGAGCAGTGGATCAAAAACGCATGAAAAGGTAGCAAAGAGAAAACTTAACCAAAAACCATAAAGTGGAAACTGTTGAAGACAGAGAAGGGGTAAAGTGTAAATTTTCTCACCTGTGGTTAATCAAATCCTAATCCAGGAAGAACGCCGAGCTGCAAACAATGGAAGCACGTTATATGGTATTTATTCATAGCTCAAGAAACCCCAAATCGAAAATCCCTTAAGAGATAATGAATTTTAATTTAGGACTAAATATTACTAGGCTAAGGAAGGGTGACGAAGTGAGGAGACTGTTTGGATTTCCGTGAAGAGAAAGCCACTGCAAAATCGTAAAGGAGGAGCTTAAAACCGATATTGTAGTAGCGGCCATAGAAAACTGAGGTCTGCTCTTCAGCAATTGCATTGCGAAGGGCAGAGACACCTTCAACCATGTTGTTTCCCAAATGATACCATGAAAGGTAGAATGCAGAGGCGTTGTGAATCCATCTCATAGGGCAGAAATGACAAATGGTGAAGTCTGCTAGGGATAGCGGAGATACCAATAATGTTTTTCCCGTCGGATTGAGATCCCTCGATCTCATAAGAATCGACGCTGGAAAACTTAAATAGAATATCAATGGAATCCACATACGAATATCAAAATATTTACATGTGTCACAGAGATTAAGTGTTTGTACCTGTTGCCATCAATTAAGTCGGATGTGCCAGCTACACCTCGGTCTTATCATTTACATTGGATGCTGCACTGTTTGGGGTTGGGAGGTGATAATGAAATATTTCTAAAAACATTATCATATTACCGGAGCAAACCTCACGTGAACCTTTGTCACATACATAATCGATAAACTATTACCATATAAAAAAAATTTAACTTTTGTTACCAATGTAGCTATTGCAAATATAATTATATGCTCTTGGCATTGTAAACATCATTTCACAGTTAATCTATATTAATATACGGAAATCTGGATTTAATGTTTGTACTGGCAATATCATAGAAATTATTGTTCGGATGATTTCGATATCAAATCCTGAGTTTAATGCAAAGGTTTCGTTTGTGATATCCGAAGATTTTTATGTTATTACCCAAGGCTTACGGTGGATCTACCAAGCTCGCACTATGACATTTGTCAAATCTCTTGCGTTGAAAGACGTTCCGCCAGCTTGTTATACATGGTGTTGATTTAATTTTACGTGTTCTGATTAATAAACGCCAAGCTCAAAGCTATGGCAGCTCCGACACCTGGCCTTCTTCTGCCCATTTCGTATCCTCATTTTAATTGGAATTTATTGCCTAGTGTACCGCCAGACTTATAGGGCATAGCTGTCATGGTTATCCGATTTTTCCATAGCATTATCTTTGCTGCAACTTCAGTTTCTCACCATTTACCCAGAGAGTTGCGACCAGCATTTCCCTCTATCTCAAGAATCCGGGAAGCATATGAACTACGTGCCTGCTTGATTTCATCACGTCAAGCAGGATCAAGTGATGGTTACCGTTTGTAGTTTGGCGCCTAAATTTTTTTTTTAAACTTCCCACGTAGTCTGCTCCTCCGTACGTTTTCGGGTTTCGTGGGTCAGCTTCCTCGTTGTTTGTTATTGTTACCATAATTAATGCTTTTCCAATTTCTATATGAAGATTAACTTATTTTATTTCAGGCTTGGAAATGCCAGGGCCAAGAGTGCTTAAATCTTGCTTGGTCTTGGAGGCGAACTCCGCAGAAGGTACCCATCGACGCGGTTAACTATTCGTAAGCCACCTTCTACATTCTCTTTACGCCCTCATGCAATGGTAATCCCATTTTCAAAGTATATTCTTACCTTCAGCATCATGACTGACTTCGTTATTTCTCCTGTGAACTCAGTCAGGAATAACTCGGGTCAGGGTTTATTGCTCTCAGGTATAACTCTAGCATCATTTAGCCCTCGGCTTCTTGCCATTTTTACTTTGGTAATGGAACTGATTACCCAGGGTTTCTGCAGGTACGCCAGCTCGACCTTCTGATTGAACATGATAAGCTTCAAAAAGTTCAAACCACTACACACTACCATTGTTCCGTATTTGTCCGCTTTTAAGAACTTTCTGAAAGCCTATCACAATAATGGTCGAAGTACCAGTTACAGAATGTTTAGTTAAGTTTTATTGCAATGTAGATAAATGCTTCAAGCCCTTGGGGTTACTTCTTTATGGCTTGTGGTGATTGCTTTAATAAAGATGCTTTCAAGTGATATATCTGAAAAACTCCTTGACATATCAAGACTCAATGATAAATTTTATAGTCAGCTCTCCTAATATACTATTTAACTTTGTTGAATACATTTATCTATGCTTATTCAGTAGTTAAATGGCTGTCTTAACTCTTGCATACGTTTGTTTGCGTTTCCATTTTCTCCCAAAATACGATACAATGTTTTTAAGAATCAATGGTTTCATACTGAGTTAGTCCCATAGCTAGTTTTAAGCGATAGGTTCTCTATACTTATTTAAGGACTGTGTCCGGTTACGAACTTTTGAATCAGCATTCATATGTTTATTTTCTTTACGCAGATGTATAGCTACCATCATTTCTTTTTTTATTTTCTAAGGGCTTGCTACAGGTTCTTCATACTGTAATATCGATTTTTTTCTCAATATTACTCTCAAAGAAAGAAAGGATCTCTGTTTTTATTTGTAATATGCCCTTTTCTACTTCGTATCGAATTTACACAAACTAATACAGGATATAGAATGAAATAAATATCTACTCCAATTCTATGTTTAAATGCGATGCTTTCTTTCAGATCTTGCACAGTTTTCTTTAAAGTTGCTAATCGTTCTTGCCGTTTTTCCGTTCTATATTAAACTTTGCATTTCGAATTCATAAAGTAGGTGCAAGATTCGAGGTTAATCATAACCTCTGTAATTTCAGACTCTTATCATTTCTTTCCTACTGTAGCACTAAGCAGAGCTATTTACTGTTCTTTCAACATGAATATTTAAGAAGATTTACAGTAGTACATATCTATAACTTTCTTTTTTAATGACATTAAACTCCAGAAAATTAACACTTTGGTACCTATCTGTGGTCAGTAGCACATATCCGTAACTACTAATAATATTAAACTCCAGAAAGGTTAACACTCTGGTATTTATCTGTGGTCAGTAGCACATATCTATAACTATTAATGATAATAAAACTCTAGAAAGTTTAACACTTTGGTACTTATCTGTAGTGGTAGAAATTCCCTGGCCATTGTTGCTCCCAACCTTCAAGGGAGGCTATTACGTCCTCACCTTGCCCCCTAGCCCCAGAAATCGAATGGTGCCACGGGTTTAACAGTGGAGAAATCTGCTGTGACCTCTGGACATCATTTTCCAGTCACCAACAGTCAATCTAGCTCACATAAGAGTCTTCAAAGTCATTTTCAACTGGTTTCCACACCAGCTCAAGAAAATACTTTCTCTTTCTTTTGCCAATTTCCAGAACCCCCTCTCCTCCTCTGGATCCTCACTTTATCCCTTGAGGAGAGGGTAATTGTCTCCAACTATTCCCCAACCACCATCTATTCTGAGAAATGATCACCAACAGCTTAGGGGATTTCTATCCAATCATTGGTTTCTCTTAATAATTCACAAATAGAAAATAAAATAGTAATTTTTGTTTCAACACATAGTCATCAATGTATTTCTTTGAAATAACAATTTGTTTAAACTAGTTAATGCTAATTAATCTTTAAATGAAGCTGTCACATCTCCCCGCCCTGGGAGTAACACTGTCCTCGGTGTTTCCAGTCCACCTCTGCAAAGAGTGCTGGGTAAGCTTCCTGTATAAACTTTTCGTCCTCCCAGGTAGCTTCATCTGGCCCAAAGTGCTTCCACTGTACTTTTAGCTGGGAAAATACTCTTTTACAGAGTTCAATTTCCCTACAATCCAGTATGCGTAGCGGCTCTACCAGGAATTCTCCGTCCGGTTCTACCTATAAAAGAAACAACCGTTTACCAATCAGTACTTGAATTTATTAAAACTTTCAGTTATGACTCATTTCTACTCTTTCCTCCTACCTGAATGTTCTGCTAATGTATTACATGTTTTTCATCATGCACATATTTCTTTAACAAAGATACATGAAACACGTTGTGTACTTTAATATGACCAGGCAAAGCCAGCCTATAGGCTACCGGTCCCACCCTTTCCAAAATTTGAAAGGGTCCGCAGTAACGGGGTGCTAATTTGGCGCAAGAAGTCCATCTTAAAGTACTTCTTTTTGGTTTAATCCTGACATACACGTGATCCCCTACTCCGAATTCACGATAAGACCTCTTCTTGTCTGCAAAGACCTTCTGTCGATCCTGGGCAGCTTTCAAATTCTGTCTTATTCTTTTTACTTCAGCTTCTAGCTCAGCCAACATTTCCGACCCCAACATTAATTTCGTCTTTGGACTACTCCAGTTTATCGGTGTCTGGCACTGTCGTCCATACAGCGCTTCAAAGGGACTCATCCTTAGGGATTCCTGATATCCGTTATTATATGCAAACTCCAATAGGTGGAGATAATCCTCCCATTTAGTTGGTTGTCGCATTACATACATACGTAGCATATCCTCCAAAACTTGGTTTACCCGTTCGGTCTGCCCATCAGTTTGAGGATGATAGGCAGTACTAAAGTGTATCTGAGTACCTAGACCCGAGAATAAAGTTTTCCAAAAAGCGGAGGTAAACTTAACGTCTCGGTCTGAAATCACGGTCTTAGGTATACCATGCAATCTAAAGATTTTCCTCATAAATATGTCTGCAATTTGCACTATTTTGTAAGTGGATTGCACAGGTATGAAATGGGCAGATTTACTCAATCTGTCCAACACTACCATGATTGAATCATTATGCTTCCTTGTTCGCGGTAAGCCTGTGATAGAATCCAAAGAGATCACTTCCCACTTCCATTCAGGAATAGGTATGGGCTGCAATAGCCCTGGTGGATGCTGATGTTCCACTTTAACCTGTTGGCATTCTAAACACTTGCTCAAATATTCCACAATGTCTCTGCGCATACCTAGCCAATAATATATTTTTCTAATCGCTGTAAGCATCTTTTGATAACCAGGATGACCCGCGTAGTTGCTACGATGGTACTCGCTCAGGATCAACTCCTTTAGACTTGCTCGATTGGGAACATAGGTTTTTCCACGAAAAATTAAAATCTGATGTTCATTTCTGTCATACTCAGATGGCTTACCTCGCTCCTTATCCTCTTCCATCTACTGCCACAAAAACTTGTATTCTGGGTCCTTCAGTGCTTCCTCCTTTATTTTTTTCGGACAGCTGGCTTACAGGTTGGCTGAAGTATATTGCACAGATCCCATGTAATTTCTTGGTCAGGTCATCTGCAACTCGGTTTTCTTTACCCTTAACATGTTGTATGTCCATGTCAAATTCGCTCAAAAAGGCATTCCACTGGGCTTGGTGAGAGTTTAAATCGGCCTGTTTGAAATAACTAGTTAGACTGCTATGGTCCGTTTTTAGTACAAAATTTTTCCCCAGTAGATAATGCCTCCACACTCAGAGAGCATGCACTACTGCTGTAAGTTCTAGATCATAAGCAGAGTATTTTTGCTCGTTCTCTTTCAGTTTCCAGGACTCATAAGCTATTACCTTGCCTTCTTGTGTTAACACTGCACCGACTCCCTCTTTACTGGCATCCGTGCACACCTCATAATCCTTACTGGGATCAGCCACCCTCAGTACTGGTGCTGTGGTTAAAAGTTGTTTCAGCTTTTCAAAGCTGATCTGACAATCTTTTGACCAATTAAAAGGTTTGCCTTTCTTTTGTAAGGATGTGATAGGATAGGAAATCCTAGAAAATCCCTCGATGAAACGTCTGTAATAACCTGCCAGACCCATAAATGATCTGATATCAGCCACATTCTGGGGTGCTTGCCATTCCAAGATAGTTTTAATCTTTTCAGGGTCCACTGCTATACCTTCAGCTGTCACAACATGACCCAAATACTGAATTTCTGTTTTAAAGAAATCGCATTTGGTGAATTTAGCATACAGCTGATGCTTCCGCAACATTTCCAGTACTATCCTTAGATGCTCCTTATGCTCCTCTTCGCTCTTAGAATAAATCAATATGTCATATATGAAGACCAGTACAAAATGATCTATAAATTGATGAAAAATGCCATTCATCAATCTCATAAAAGTTGCTGGTGCATTCGTCAATCCAAACGGCAACACCACAAACTCATAATGCCCATATCTGGTACGGAATGCGGTTTTGCAAATATCCTCATCCTTAACCCGAATCTGATGATATCCGGACCTCAAATCTATTTTAGAGAACACTTTGGAACCTCTCACCTGATCGAATAAATCATCGATTCTGGGTAAAGGATATTTATTCTTAACTGTCACCTTGTTGAGTTGTCAGTAATCCATACACATACGCAAGGTTCCATCCTTCTTTCTAACAAAAAGAACTGGTGCTTCCCAAGGTGACACACTTGGGCAGATATATCCTTTATCCAACAACTCCTGCAACTATATTTATAATTCTGTTAACTCTGGTATGCTCATTCTGTAAGGTGCCCTTGACACAGGAGAGGCCCCGGGTAGTAATTCAATAGTGAAATCAATTTCCCTTTTGGGTGGCAACCCTGGAATGTTTTCTGGAAATACATCCAGAAATTCCTGTACCACGGGGATATCCTTTATATCTACAACCTTTCCCTTAGATTCGGCGTATCCCACTTGAATTGCGTACAATTGACATCCTTTACGCATACACTTGCTCATCTGAGATGCTGTTATGGGATGTAATTGCACAGGCTTTTTGATTCCTTTAATCTCCTTACGCGTACCATCTAACGCTCTATACTGTATTGCCTTTTCCTTACAGTCCACTATGGTCCAGTGTTTTTCCAGCCAGTCCATTCCTAGTAACACGTCATACGATCCCAATGGTAGAATATTTAAGTCTACCTGAAGCTGTTGTTCTGCAACTTCCAGTATGCAATCAGCAATTTTCGCAGTCACTTTGCGTTTTTTTCCGGTGGCTAGTTGAACTAACCAGGAGTTTTTAAATTTCTGCTCTTTTAAGTTGCACATTTCCACTAGTTTAGGATTTATATAACTTAAACTAGCGCCGGGATCTACTAAAATCGGAACAGGTTTAGATAATATAGTACCTTCCAATTCAATCATTGTGGGTTGAAAATCAGCCTGCCGATTCTCCAAGGCTGCGTTTATACGTGGTATATTTCGCGCCACGTCCCCAACTGTTGATGCTTCCTGCAAATTTGCCACAGATTCACTCTTATTTAGTTGTGGACAGTTCTTATAGTAGTGTGCTTCCCCACAGCCCCAACACTGTAGGGGGGGTCTAGAATTCTGCCCCTGCTCTGGTTTACTCGATGCTTCTGTGGGTTTTTCTTCAGCTGGCCATTTGATCCTTTGATGGTTCTTATTAAACTGCTTGCTTCTAACGTTCCGTCCGGCCCCTTTAAAGTGGTTGCTTTTACTGCTTCTGAAAGTAGATGAATTTTTTTTATTTTTCTTGGGCTGCCAACTTTTTCCACTCTCCCCCTTGGCCTTATTCTGCTAGTAACACATGTGTGCTTTCCGGACAGCTTCATCCATAGTTTGGGGGTTAAAAAACTCTATTCTTTCCCTCATGGGAGTAGGCAGACTGGTCAGGAATCGCTGTACCTTGGCTTTCTCCTCTCTGAGGTAGGGTACATAATGTAACAGGGAGGTAAATTTCGCGACATATTCATCCATGGACATCTGGCCCAGTCACAGATCATGGAATTCCTTTGCTTTATCATCATAAAATCTCTCCGTTAAATACTTATCCTTGAAATATTTCTGAAACTATTCCCAGGTGACATCACGCTCATCTAGGTTGCATACATTCTTCACCTCCTCCCACCACAGAGTGGCTTTCTCTCGCAGCTGGTATATAGCCAATCTGGCTTTCAAATTACTGCTATAATCATATACCTGAAAATATTTATTAATGTTAATTAGCCATGCCTCAGCTGCCTCTTCCGCCTCACCATCAAACATTGGTGGCTTAATCTTACGAAACTCCCCCTGTAGTTCTACTTTCTGCTTCTTGAAACCTTGTTGGTCGGATAAATTGCCCGACTCTGCCTCATTATAATTCCTATTTTTACTCCTTTGTGAGGGGCTTCTCTCAGTTTTACTAGTAGTGTCGTTCCTGGTTTACTGCTCGTCTTGTCCTGTTGATTCATCTTTTTCAGCACTTGGGTGCTCCAAATCTTGATTTTTTTTATCAGATAAACTTTTCAGTATCCTTTCTTGGTCATGGAGTAACCTCTCGTTGTCCTTTCGGACCCTCATCATTTCTTCTTGTAGCTGTTGTACTGTATTCAGTAAAAATGCAGTCTGATGCTGTTGTTCTTCCAGCATTCAGCTTGTCTTTTGATGCTGTTCTACAGTCAATTGAACCCACATTTCTAGATTCATAACAGTTTGGCCCTGAGTCTCCTCCGGCGGAGCTTGAGATGTCGTATCTTCTCTCATGTCCCTCGTTCCTCTCAGTGCACTAGTCACACACAGCTTCACTGTCAGTAGACCCCTAGGATCCCAATGTAGCAATCTAACTCTGATACCAATTGTCACATACATAATCGATAAAATATTACCATATAAAAAAAATTTAACTTTTGTTACCAATGTAACTATTGCAAATATAATTATATGCTCTCGGCATTGTAAACATCATTTCACAGTTAATCTATATTAATATACGGAAATCTGGATTTAATGTTTGTACTGGCAATATCATAGAAATTATTGTTCGGATGATTTTGATATCAAATCCTGAGTTTAATGCAAAGGTTTCGTTTGTGACATCCGAATATTTTTATGTTATTACCCAAGGCTTACGACGGATCTACCAAGCTTGCACTATGACATTTGTCAAATCTCTTGCGTTGAAAGACGTTCCGCCAGCTTGTTATACACGGTGTTGATTTAATTTTACGTGTTCTGATTAATAAACACCAAGCTCAAAGCTATGGTAGCTCCGACACCTGGCCTTCTTCTGCCCATTTCGTATCCTCGTTTTAATTGGAATTTATTTCCCAGTGTACCGCCAGACTTACAGGGCATAGCTGTCATGGTTATCTGATTTTTCCATAGCATTATTCGCGGGTAACTTAGCTCTCCAGCTCACTTACTGGGAGAGTTGCGATCTTTCGGCATTTCCTCTATCTGCAACCTAGAGTCATGGTGAACGGCGCTCCGTTGGACTTCATCGGCGGCCATGGCACTCATGGGGTTACCTGCTTGTGTTCTCCGCCCAAAACTCTTTAAACTCTGGTCGAGAATTGCCCTCCGTATCATTTTCGGGTTTCAGGTAACAGTCTCTGTCGTTTTTTTTTTGTTAACAGATAATTGTGATTGTTTTCCGATTTCAATGAAGATTAACTTCTTTTATTTCAGGCTTGCAAATGCCAGGGCCAAGAGTGCTTAAATCTTGCTTGGTCTTGGAGGCAAACTCCGCAGAAGGTACCCATCGACGCGGTTAACTATTCGTAAGCCACCTTCTACATTCTCTTTACGCCCTCATGCAATGGTAATCCCATTTTCAAAGTATATTCTTACCTTCAGCATCATGACTGACTTCGTTATTTATCCTGTGAACTCAGTCAGGAATAACTCGGGTCAGGGTTTATTGCTCTCAAGTATAACTCTAGCATCATTTAGCCCTCGGCTTCTTGCCATTTTTACTTTGGTAATGGAACTGATTACCCAGGGTTTCTGCAGGTATGCCAGCTCGACCTTCTGATTGCACATGATAAGCTTTAGGCGTCTAAACCACAGCTAATACTCGTATCGTTGTTCCAGGTATTCGTTCTCCGAAGGCTAGGGGTTAAACCCCTCTTCAAAGCCCTATGCTAGCCACGGCCTTCGACAGTCTTGTTGGTAGAATGTTTAGTTAAGTTTTATGAGAGCTCGCAGAGCGTAGCTCTCAGCTCGAAGCCCTTGGGGTTACTCTCTTACGGCTTGTGGTGATTTCTTGTTTTAATGGAAAGACATTTTCTATGGAGCAAGGGATCGTAAAAACCCTTGACATGCATTCGGTTATGTTTTTGGTTATGACTCAATGATAAATTTTGAAAGATTTTAACAGTTCTCCTGAATACGATATTCTTGTTTAACTTCGAGTTGAATGGCTATACTTATCTATGCTTATTCAGGGTTAAATGGCTGCCCGTAACTCTTTGCATATTTTTTGTTTCAGTGCTTCCATTTTCTCTCTGAAAATACGCATGGTTACAATGTTTCTTGGTCTGGCCGTCTCTGTTGAGTTAGTCCCACAGCTAGTTTTAAGCGATAGGTTCTCTATACTTATTTAAGGACTGTGTCTGGTTACGAACTTCTGAATCAGCATTCATATGTTTATTTTATTTACGCAGATGTATAGCTACCGTCATTTCTTTGTTTATTTTCCGAGGGCTTGCTACAGGTTCTTCATACTGTAATATCGATTTTTTTCTCAATATTACTCTCAAAGAAAGAAAGAATCTCTGTTTTTATTTGTAATATGCCCTTTTCTACTTCGTATCGAATTTACACAAACTAATAAAGGATATAGAATGAAATAAATATCTACTCCAATTCTATGTTTAAATGCGATGCTTTCTTTCAGATCTTGCACAGTTTTCTTTAAAGTTGCTAATCGTTCTTGCCGTTTTTCCATTCTATATTAAACTTTGCATTTCGAATTCATAAAGTAGGTGAAAGATTTGAGGTTAATCATAACCTCTGTAATTTCAGACTCTTATCATTTCTTTCCTACTGTAGCACTAAGCAGAGCTATTTACTGTTCTTTCAACATGAATGTTTAAGAAGATTTACAGTAGTACATATCTATAACTTTCTTTTTTAATGACATTAAACTCCAGAAAATTAACACTTTGGTACCTATCTGTGGTCAGTAGCACATATCCGTAACTACTAATAATATTAACCTCCAGAAAGGTTAACACTCTGGTATTTATCTGTGGTCAGTAGCACATATCTGTAACTATTAATGATAATAAAACTCTAGAAAGTTTAACACTTTGGTACTTATCTGTAGTGGTAGAAATTCCCAGGCGGTTGTTCCTCCCAACCTTCAAGGGAGGCTATTACGTCCTCACCTTGCCCCCTAGCCCTAGAAATCGAATGGTGCCATGGGTTTAACAGTGGAGAAATCTGCTGTGACCTCTGGACATCATTTTCCAGTCACCAACAGTCAATCTAGCTCACATAAGAGTCTTCAAAGTAATTTTCAACTGGTTTCCACACCAGCTCAAGAAAATACTTTCTCTTTCTTTTGCCAATTTCCAGAACCCCCTCTCCTCCTCTGGATCCTCACTTTATCCCTTGAGGAGAGGGTAACTGTCTCCAACTGTTCCCCAACCACCATCTATTCTGAGAAATGATCACCAACAACTTAGGGGATTTCTATCCAATCATTTGTTTCTCTTAATAATTCACAAATAGAAAATAAAATAGTAATTTTTGTTTCAACACATAGTCATCAATGTATTTCTTTGAAATAACAAATTGTTTAAACTAATTAATGCTAATTAATCTTTAAATGAAGCTGTCACAACCTTAAACCAATATTATATATATAATGACAGAGATACCATGTCCATGGAACTTTTGTTATAAGAGTTGTAACTATGAAATTATTAATATAAAAGGCATTAAGACTTATATTCAAACTTAATGGGATTAAATAATCTTTATGAGACAGGTCTTGGTTTCGATTGGTCTATCTTCTGTGTTGCGATTTTGATTTAATCATGAAATACCATAGAATAGGTATTCAGACTTTTTACATAGGATAAAAAGGTAAAGGTTATTTTTTTATGTCACAACATGATTGACCCTCTTTATATATGGATGATTCTCACTCATGCATGAATATGAATTCTATAAATCTTTATATCATTTATTATTTAACAATTGAAATGATAATTTCATAGTTATATTAAAAATTATTTACAAATATAATTTGATCTTGATAATATGTATTTTAATTTAATTAATGGTAAAAAATAATATAACTGTAAAAATATAAAAAAAATTAATATTTGAAATTGTATTAATATAGGTTGTAATGATAATATAAACTATATTAATTGTATTATATTAAAGTATCAATATATTTGCATGTTTTATATTAATAACAATAATTATATTAATTATGTTATATTAGCACTAACAATAATAATAAATACAAAATATAAATAAATAAATAAATAATCAATATTAAAGAAAACTTTTGATATGTGCTTGAACTAATTTTATTTATTATTAAAATTATTAATTTAATTATATGATATGTACAAATCTACAATTCAATAAATAAATAGTTTTATTATAAATTTGACATGTATAAAGCTAATGGTGAAAGTAAAATGAATAATTTTCAGTTCCAACATATCATTGGCATTGTGTTATGTTTGGTTATGTGCATAAAGTCACCATGTTTTAAATTCGAAATTTAACAAATGACATATTAACATGATCTATATTAATTTTAATAATACTAATGTTAATTTTAAATAATTAATATTAATAATATATATAATATATATATATATATATATATATATATATATATATATATATATATATATATATATATATATATATATATATATATATATAGATATTTTATTTTTTTTCTAAATTGGACTAATTCTATTAAGTAAAAATAAGGTACATATGAAAGTACAGTCAAGAGAAACAAAAACTCGGCCAACCGAAAATGATAAAATATCAACTTCGGTCCCCGGAGAGAGAAAAAAGACAAGCAAGGAGTAGCAACAAGCTACAAGATAGCAGGAAGGAACCGACTCCTACCCAGAATTGGTAGAGTTTTCCGCACGAAATTTCTTCCCTTTCTTTTTGTTGACATTAACCTAGCCATCCTGGTGAGTATGTACTGGGACAATTTGAAGACTGGAGTTCTCCAAAAGAGGGACCTCCTTATCTGAATCAGAGGAGGTGGACTCATGACTACGCTTCTGAGTGACGGTAGAATCTAGGGGATGCTCGGGAGCATCAGTGGACAAGTTCTTTGTCTGAGGATCAAGATCTAATTCTGCATCACTCCCATCATCATCAGAGCTCGAGGAAGTAGAGTCTTCAGCAGGCGGCGGGGTACAGGGAGTCCATCTTTTGGATTTGGACTTTGTATTATTTCCATTAGTCTTTTTTGCAGCGAGAGTGGGACATGAGTTCTGCAGATGCCCTGTTTGGTGACAGTGGCAGCAACGGAATGCAGTGTTCTCGTAGTCTAAGATCTGAATCCAAACAAAATTGCCTAACTTGATGATGATTTGATCAGGCAAGCCTTTGCTGATGTCAACCTCCACGCATATTTTGGCATATGTGTAGAGGCCCTGAATTTCCCTTGCATAATCTGCAGTGAGAAAGCAGCCCAAGGTATTGCCCATGCATCTGTATAATGCCAGATGCCATAAATGGACAGGTAAGTTGGGAAGCCTAACCCACACAGGAGTTCTGGTGATGATCGCTGTAGCAGGGTCGAAATCTGGGAACCATGGGGTTAAGAAGAGCCCAGCATTTCCAAAAAACCAGGGACCTTCCTGTAAGGCTTGTTCATAATGGTTAGAGTGATCGAACAATACTATGAAGAATCCTCTTGAGCAGCATCTAACCTTGCATTTGCTAGTCCAGTTATTGTGGATCCAATCAAAGAGGTCCTTTGTTCGCGGCCAAAGTCCATTAAATCTGCAAATGATGGCTTTATCTGCATATTTTTGAAGATCTTCTGCGAGAGCTAGAAGGGAGAGCTCAACAGAGGGAACTTCATCCAACTTGTCAACCAGAAAAGGCTGGGGATTGGGGGCTGCAGGGGGTTTGGGGTTTTGAGAATGTACAACATCTTTATAAGAGAAGGTAGGGGCTGAAGAAGACCGTCCAGCAGCACCACCTCTCAAACGAAGGGTAAACACAATAGAGTCATTTCTGTTAATGTTGTAAAAAGAGAGGGGAAGAAGATCCTCAAGATGTTTACCTTGGAAAAGAAGTCTCTGGTAAATCGATGGAATCCCAGTCCGTCGTTCCAGATCTAGCTTAAGATTCCGTATCAGATCTGAAGAAGAAACCCAAAGCAAAATAGTATTGCCAGAGAGCATCCAGAGTTGGATCTGAAATAAGGTAGGGTGCTTTTTAAAGGCAGAATTTGCGTGGCAACGAAGGGCGTAGTTGCTTTTGCAAGCATCTTCAAACCTCTGCAGAGAAAGGCCGTGAGGGAAAAGCCCCTCCTGGAGCGGCACGGTGCCGGATCCTTTTATATCTCTGAGTGCCTGTCTACCTGGGGGCTGTAGATGAGGAAATTCCTCCTGCAGTTTGTGATTGTCGCTCAAGAACAAATCTGTTGCAGAAATCAGGGACGCAGAGCGATTTATGAGCCAAATATTTTCCGGCTGCAACCTAAATGCCGCAATACCGCCTTCATGATGAGATTCGAGTGGGGACGCAGCGTCGGGTCCGTCCAGAGGCTCGGGAGCGGAAGGAGGGTCATGGATGACTTCATGCAGGGCGGCAGAAGAACTTGAGGGGCCACCGGCTTGCTGTAACTTCTGCAGGCCTTTGTTGAGGAACTTTAGCGGCTTTAGAGCTGTTGGGCAAAGATGATGCGGTGCTAGTGCAGCTAAGGGAGGATCGGCTGCCGCAAGGGAAGAGCGAGTCAGAACCCCAAGCAGTTGTGGCGCATCTGCATCAAAGGAAAAGTCGGAAGCAGCAGGGGAAGAGAAAATCTGAACCCTAGTCGCCATTCTTCCGTTTCGTCTCCTCTAGGTATTTCCTTTTCCTTTCCGATCCGAACAATTGGTTCAATTAATATTAATAATATTAATAATATTAATACTTTATATTATATTAATACTTGATATTAATATTAATACTTGATATGTTAATTTTAAATATTTATGTTTATGAATTTCTATTAATATTATTAAAAAACACAAATATTTAATTTAATCACAAATCTAAATATTTGAAATTTTATTAATATAGGTTGCAATAATAATATAAATGATATTAATTGCATTAATTTATTGATAATATAAAGTATATTAATTGTATTATATTAATGTATCAATATGTTAATATTAATATATATTAATAATAATTATATTGATTGTACTAATTATATTATATGAACAGTGTCAATATTTTTTTATTTTTTTTTCTGAATTGGACTAATTCTATTAAGCAAAAATATGGTACAAAGGTAGTACAGTCAGGAGAACCAAGAAACCGGCCACCGGAAATGATAAACTATCAACATCGGTCCCGAAGAGAGAGAAAAGACAAGCTAGGAGTAGGAACAAGCAAGAAGAGGGCTGGAAAGATCAACAACTATCCACCAGTGGTGGAATCTTCCACACGAAGTTTCTTCCCTTTCTTTTTGATGACTTTAACCCAACCATTCTGGTGAGAATGAACTTGGACGATTTGAAGACTGGAGTTCTCCAGGTGAGGGAGCTCCTTGTCCAAATCAGAGGAGGCGGACTCATGAACACGCTTTGGAGTAGTTGTAGAATCAGGAGGATGCCCAGGAGCGGTGGTGGACAAGTGCTTCGACTGAGGACCCTGATCTGAAAAAGCATCATTCCCTTCATCTTCCGAGCTCAAGGATTCTGAGTCTGCAGCAGGCGGCGGAGTACAAGGAGTCCATCTTTTGGATTTGGACTTTGTACTGTTATCCTTTTTCTTTTTTGCAGGGAGAGTGGGGCAAGAGTTCTGCAAATGCCCTGTTTGGTGACAGTGGCGGCATCGGAATGTAGTGTTCTCGTAGTCTAAGATCTGAGCCCAAACTAAGTCGCCCACCTTGATGATGATCTGGTCAGGTAGTCCTTTGCTGAGGTCTACTTCCACACATATTCTAGCATATGTGTAGAGACCTTGAATTTCCCTGTCAAAATCAGCCATTACAAAGCGGCCCAAGGTGTTGCCCAGGTGTCTGTAAACAGCGACATGCCATAGATGGATTGGTAAGTTGGGGAGTCTGATCCAGACAGGAGTCTTGGTGATGACTACTGTAGCTGGGTCAAAATCAGGAAACCAAGGGGTTAAGAAGAGCCCTGTTGTTCCCCAAAACCATGGACCTTCCTTGTAGGCCAGCTCATAATGCTTTGAGTGCTCAAACAATACTATAAAGAAACCCCTTGAACAAAATCTGACCTTGCATTTACTTGTCCAGTTTTCGTGGATCCATTCGTAGAGTTCCTTTGTACTCGGCCAAAGTCCATTAAATCTGCAGATGATGGCTTTTTCAGCAAAATTTTAAAGGTCTTCTTCGATATATGGATGAGAGATCTCTACTGAGGGAGCATCATCCATCTTGTCAACCAAAAAAGGCTGAGGTTTGAGGGTTTCTGGGGGAGTGGGTTTCTGAGAGTGAACAACATCTTTGTAAGAGTGAGAAGGGGCAGAAGAAGCCTACCCAACAACGCCTCCTCGCAGACGAAGGGTGAGCACAATAGAAGCATTTCTATTAATATTATAACCTGAGAGGGGAAGAAGGTCCTCAAGCTGTGTACCTTGGTAAAGAAGTCTCTGGTGGATCGAGGGAATCCCAGTTCGGCGTTCTAGATTTATCTTAAGATTCTACACCAGATCTGAAGAGGAAACCCAATGTAGAAGTGTATTCCCTGGGAGAAGAAGGATTTGGACTTGAAAAGAAGCAGGGGACCGCATTGGAACAGAAGCTTCGCACCGTCTAAGGGCATTTCTGCAGGATCTGACATCCTCGTTGCTCTGCATTAGTAAGCCGAGTGGGAGGGGGTCGCCTCCCTTCCCGCCCCTGAATCCGTTGTTAATGCAGCCGGGGTTAGTGGCATATGCCACCGCCTAGTCTGCGAATGAAGTTGCCGCAGAGCCAAATATAGCGTTACCGTCTAGCCTCTCCGAGCTGAAGGCCTCCGCGTAGAGGCAAGTAGAAGGGGATCCGAGCCATACTCCGTAGGGCGCTGCCTCCAGGCGTTCTTTCGTTGAGCTGGGAAGCCCAGAATCGATGCCATCTCCAGTGCATTCGCTCGCGAAGGGAAGGACGGCTGGGTCAGGTAAAACTTGCGCGGGATCTGCAGATTTGTTGCAAGCAGCGGCATAGCCCATCAAAACCCTAGCTGCGTCCATGTTCCACTTATCTCAATCTTGAAATCACAATATGTTAACAAAATAAGAGAATTTGTGTTACCATGCTGTTCCAAACATGAGAGTTACACTGGAAAAATTATTTAACAGTGTCAATATTAACAATATTAATAAATAAAAAATATTTATAAATAAGTAATCAAAAATTTTCTTTAGTGAAGGCCAATGAAAAGAAAAATTCTTTAATATCTAGTCATATTTATTATTTGTCTTACATGAATGATCTTCTTTATATATGGATGAATGTCACTCATGCATTAATATTAATTCTATAAATTTTTATATCAATATTAATTCTATAAATTTTTATATCATTTATTGTTTAAAAATTGAAATGATAATTTCATAATTATATTAAATAAATATTTACAAATATAATTTTGATTTAATTTAATTAATGGTAAAAAAATAATATAAATGTAAAAATTATATATATATATATATATATATATATATATATATATATATATATATATATATATATATATATATATATAATTTTATTAATATAGGTTGTAATCATAATATAAACTATATTAATTATATTATATTAAAATATCAATATATTTACATTATTAGTATTTTATACTAAAAATATATGAATTATTAGAACAAAATATATTATTTTTTTACACAGCTACACCGTCTTTAACTCTATTTTCACACTCTTTTCACACTCATTGAATATGTGTGGAATTCAGAAAAAAAAAATAAAAAAAAAAATAAAAAAAACAATATTGTGAATACACATAAAAAGAATAATGAAATGAAAATTACAACCGAATTGAATGTTATTTTCAATAACCAACAAATAATTTGTGATTAATGTCATGGACATTATCCCTTATTGAAGTTAACAAACATGTTTTGTGATTAATGTCATGGACATTATCCCTTATTGAAGTTAACAAACATGTTTTGTGATTAATGTCATGGACATTATCCCTTATTGAAATTAACGATTAATGTCATGGAGATTATCCCTTATCGAAGTTAACAACCTTGACAGAATGTAGATCCAACTCCGTTTCAGGTAATTTGAAAAAAATACCCTTAGAGTTTGAGAAATATGCATTTACTCATTACTGATTCAAAACACACAGGGAAAGCATAAAGTAAATCTCTGTATTTTACTAATACAAGTTGACAAAAAGATATTTAATTAATGTGAATTTAAAAGACATATAAAAATAAAACACATAATAAAATAATATACGTGGAAAGAATAATACAAAGGAAAACATATTGTAGATACAATACTACCCTTCACGTCCAACAACACCATAAAAATGAATGGCATCAAAAAGTGAATCAATGGATTCAACAATGAAACTAAGGAAACGAGAAATTAAATAAATTTTCCAGGAGTAGAAACATACAAGTTTAGGATTTTAGATTGTGAAACCTTCATTATTCTGAATAGTATTAAATAAAATTAAATGAAAGTGAAATAAATTTTATTTATCTAATATTTTTTAAATAAAAAAAAAGCACATGTATTCACTTGCATTCACTTTTTCTTTATACTTTCTATTCATATAAAGTAGCTCCATTAAAAGCTTTATGCATAGATAAATTTAATAGCATAAACTGAGATTGGAAAAGATATACCATTAAATATTCCTCAATATAGTGGTGTATTTTTCCTTTATATGCTGTTTCCGTCCTTCATCAAGCTGAGAATCCAATTCAAGGCATATCCCCTTTCTTTTCTGGCAACTTTACTGATTATTTTATTTCCCATAATCCTCTTTTAATTGTTTTTTACAGCATCTTCTCCTTATAAATTTCATTTAACAAAGCTCTTAGGGATTAATTTATTTCCCATAACCCTCCATTATCTTATGTTAAACAATTTCATTTATCAATCCTTCTATTTCAAATACTAAATTACACTAGTTTGGATGCAATACATGGAGATCTTGTGTGTTAGTTTACACCATCATCATTCACGTGAACAATTTTATTTATAATTTTTTTTTTCAAATACTAAATTACTCTAGTTCGGATGTAATGTATGGAGATCTTGTGTGTTAGTTTAAGTTTAATTTATATGTCGAAAAGTTCAATTTAATGTGATTTTATATGAACATATTTTGCAAGATTCTATATTTAATAATTTATGGATTTATATAATTATAATGGACTTGTTGTGAATCAATAAAGTTGTAAGAGTAAAAAGACATAGCTCTGTATGTATGTGAAAATTTTTATGAATATAAATTTGTTTTTGTGTTAATTTGTATTTCTTTCTCTCTATTTTTCCATTAAATAGGTATGAGATCTGGGGTATGAGATCTCGGTTCAATTGAAAGATCACAGAGAGAGAAAGCGAAGATCAAGAACCACAATTTGTGAGTTGAGGAAAATTGTTTTCTCTCTTACACGCATTGTAATGCACCGTTGAAATACTCCATGTGCATTGTAATGTAGGAGACATACAAGGAGAGGCTCTTTACGAACCTCTAACTTACCATGCAACATGCTAACCTGATTTGTCCATGGATCTAGATTATGCCTATCCTTAAGGTGGAAAATAACATTATCAATTGTTGTCTACAGTTTTAAAATCTAATTTTCACTATATACTAAAATCCCTCAATCCCTTAGGTACCAGATCAAATTTTTAACCCACTAAAATCTCAATATGCTACGGTGCAAAGGCTCAGATCTGGGTCATAATAAAATTTGTTTTCTAAGCAATATGGTTGTGATCTGAATCCAAAATTTTCACTATAATTTACATTTGCAATTAAGCTTTGCATCCTTCTATTCTCTAATTGCATGCATCATTGAGCATGAGTATCAAAACAGATAAGGCATGAGTTTTACATTCCTCCCACTTTCTATTGAAACTAGAACAATTTGATGGAGGCTTTCAAGCCAAATATATGGCACTGAACATAGGGATCAAATAGAATCTCCGCGTACCTGCTTACCACATTCAATCTATTATATATCGTTCAATATATGAAACTTAGGAAATTTCCCTACAATATTGAAAAAAACAAATGAACCAAAAAATTGGAGTAACCTTGATATCAAATTGAAACTTGTGAAGAAAAAATAAACCTACACAACAGATTTATGAAATGAAACTTGAATCATCTCATCGATTCTTTGTAAATAAGCTTTGCTTCTTTTTATATTGATTTTTTTTTTGTGGAATTTGAATGACAGCCGTTTCAATTTAACAAAAGTGTATTAAATAAAGAATATGGAACATAAGCCACACACACCTCCAATGGTGGTGCTCCATTGTGCTCCATTGCATGTCATCATTTTACTTGTATGTTACATAATTAAATTTTATGTTACATTATGTAACGTACAATTATTAAAATATCAAAAATAGTATTGAAAGAATAAATCATGATTAAAATATTAAAACAATTATTTTTACATAGAAATTAAACATAATAAATTCCTATAATATCAAGAAATGATAACACATTGGCGTGTTATTCTATTCTTAAATAGCAATAAAACACAATAAATTCTATATCATTTTTTACTTGTAAGTTATATAAATGCAATTAATGTGAAGAGGCATCCGTTTTAGAATAGTTATGAATGAAAATGAACATGTGGCTATATAAGGTGTTTCATAGTTTTTTTTATCTCGCTATATGACATGTTTCATAGATTTATGGTAGTTCAAATAGTGGAGGCCTTTTCTAGATGTTTCATGAAGCCACTACTTTAATAATGTGAATTTAATTAACATTAACCTTCATACGTGGTCAATAGTTAATGGCACAGTGAAATTTTAATTATAATTCGGTAAAAAAAATATTTAAGTGGGGTTTAATCACTTGATTTAGACATACAAGAAAGTTATGTTCATCAATATTATCCATTGATGTAGTGGAAACGACAAAAATATTCTAGCATATTGTATTTTCAACCATCAGATTGGAATTTGTGATTAAAAAAATGATTAAAGTTGCGATTTCCAACATGGGGGCGCCTATCGGTGTAACTATCATAGATTCATTGTATATTCAATAAGAATACCAATAAATAATGCTCTAATGGATACCTAATCCAAGACATATAGAGGTTATTACCTGACCATCAGGCCTATTCCTCATTAATTATCCTTACACGATTTTTCAACCCCTCAACTTATATATGCATACTCATGTACATAGCTAATTCTTAAGATTTGTACATAACTCTTGCACAATAAAATAACTTCTCTATGTAACAATTTAACCAACTTATCACAAATGATATGCGTAGTTTAACAACTTTTATTAACTATTCGTAAAATAAATTAAGCATCATCAATTCAAATATCATATAACACAAAAGATATAATACCACAATCATAACGAGAACTACTACTTAGGGAAATTAATCAAGAAAATTAGGCATGTATCCTCCTGACCACGATCTATATTCTCCAGTTTCCCCCTGAGCTAGGATTTCCCTACCATCAGAATCAACAACCCCTTTGACTACTGACTGTTGTCTTGTTATAAGTTTCCTTCCCAACAGAGTTTTTGGCAGTGTCACGCCTTTTGGGTTTGCCAACCCATTTTCTTAGGTTTTTTTTTTTGTGTGTGTGTGTGTGTGTGTTTTCGAAAAACATACTCTCCTTTTTCTTTAAAGCCTTCCTTTTTCTCATGTAGCGCTTTGTTTCACCCCCAACTTAGTAACTTCCTCTAGTAAGTTGTTTATTATGATAATTTTTCTCCTATAATAATAATCTACTATTTTCCAAACATTTATCCAAGGAATTTTAGGATATTTTTTCAGTGAAGGAACAACTTGAATTTATTCATTTACAAGTGTTTACAATTTGAAAGGAATATTTTGAATCTAGTACCCTCCACCTAAGTAATTTTCCAATAATTTATTTATTGTAAATAATATATTAATCAAATTACATTGAGTATATTTAATCATATTGTTTCACCATTCAACATGGCTTCCTTATCCATCAGACCTAAAAATAGTCCTAATCTAAAAATAGAAAATAACTAATCATAAGAACAAAGGGGTGTTACAGGTTTTAATGCATAGGGTTTAAAATATTAACCCCTTCGGTTTACTAATAACATTAGGGTCTAATGTTATGACATTGGAATGGTGTAGAAGTCTATCCAATCCCATATTGTGACAAACAATATGACAATCATTGTTGGTACCTTACATTACATTTCAATTTTTTCAATGTCACATTGTGACACTACAACAAGGCTTCGTATTGTGATTTTTGTATGCTAAAAAAATCACACCAATGTTGGATTGTGAGAAAAATTGACGCAAGATGACAATTTTTTTGATACAAAATGTTGCAATTTTACATTACATCGCAATTTATTTAATTTCTCCTCTCAACATTATAAAATAAGGGTTTATAAATCCCTTGGGTTTATAATCACAAGGGTTTATAATATTAATAATTTGGGTTTTGAATCGCTAGGGTTTATATTATTAGTCCCTTGGGTTTACTAATCCCTTGCATTTAAAATAACATTAACATTTCATATTGTGACATTTGAATGGTCAAGAAAAATATCAAACATCGCATTATGATAAACATTATCACAATTTGACAACCAATACGACAATAAATGTTGGAAATTTACATTGCAATTTTTCAATGTTGTATTGCAATACAACAAAAGGGCTTCATATTATCATGGTTGCATGGTACAAAAACTAATCGAGCATCCCACTATGACAAAATCAATCCAATGTCACCTCTCAACATCACAAAATTAGGGTTTATTAATCACATGGGTTTATAATATAATCCATTGGGTTTATTAGTTCATTGTGTTTATAATATTAGTCCTTTGGGTTTATAATCCATAGGGTTTATAATATTAAACCTTTTCGTTTTAAATCCCTAGGGTTTATAATATTAATACCTTGGGTTTATAGTGTTAGTCGCTTAGGTATTATAATCTCTAGGGTTTATAATATTCATATACCTTGTGTTCATTGATCTTTTGGGTTTATAATATTAATAACTTGTTGGTTTCATTAATCCCTTGGGTTCATAATATTAATCCCTTGAGTTTATAATATTAATCCATTTGGTTTATGATCCCTAGAGTTTATTTTTATTAATAATAAATATTATAGTTACTATCAATTAATAATAGTATTAGTGTTTTAGATCTATATTGTTAATCTCTTAGTTTATTATTATTACTATTAAAAATAATAATAACAATAATAATATTGTTATTATTATTATCAATTAATCCCTATATTTTAATGTAGTGTTTATACACATCTCTTCACTTTATTAATTCTTTAGGTTTATTATTATTATTATTAGATATTTAATGATATAGTAATTATTTAATAATATTAATTTTATTATTATTTATTTATTAATATCAATATTATTATAAATATTAAATCTATACCATTAATTCCTATCAACATATTATGATTGTACATGTGATTGATATATATCTATCCAAATATTTAAATCACATTTATTTAAATAAATGTAATCGTGCTAATAATATCATATATAAAATAATATTTATAATTTGACATCAATCATCAAAGAAAGTAAAAACGAGGAGATAATTTTTTTTTATACCAATAATAGTAAATAAATTTAATATATTATTGTAGATTTTAACTTAGCAGCAACGTCTATATAGTCTTATTACAACCATTAACTTACTAACAACTTTACTATATGAATTATAAATCATATACGATTTTGCAGATAGAGGAATCAATAGCAACAATGAAGTAAGGCCAAAATATATCATATAAAATAAAGTATCACGGTTTTTAAGGATTTTGGATTTTCCATTAATTATGGCATTGTAAAATAATTTATTAGCATTATGTTGTATTAATGAGTTATATTTAATATTTTATAATATAAATCTATAAAAATTCAATTCAAATGTTAATGATATTATTTACTACGTTATAATAATTAAGGTGCATTAAGTTTTATGATTTATTTTTATTATTCAATTATATATATATATAGATATATAATTTTAGTTTTTTTATTAATTATTTTTCATTTTTCTTAAAAGAATCTCTTAAAATCTATTTGGGATATTTTTTCTCATTTAAGTTTAGATTAGTAGAAAATTATTAATCTTAACATTAAAAAAACACGACATAAATAATGTAATTTTATTCAAATATTATGGAAAAAATCTAAGAGGAAATTAAGATAATGTACTATACAAATGCTGTAATAATAAATTTAATTTATGGTTTATTGAAATGTTCAAAAAAAAGTTTTTTTTTAATAATATTCAAAAATAAATAAGTATTTTTCAAAATTAGACATTTTCATTTATATTGCCGATGTTGAACTAATACTGATAAATGCACAAATTTATTGTTGTAATCTTATCTTGGATGGACTAATCATTTAACCATTATAGATACTTCTTAAACCTAGATTTATCAAGCACTAAGGGGGATCAAATCCATCTAGATGCAAACCTATTTTTTGAATAAAAAACTTGAGGAAAGGTTTCCACCTCGAGAGATTTGATACCTATCAACACTTGATAGATCCGGGGTTAATATGGATCTATTATTTAAGATTAAAATTTAAGTATTTTATTTATGGTTGAATTACAATAACACAGAAATCAATGCACATCATTAATAATTTTTTGTACATACACTCATATCAATGCACAATATTAATCTAATAACCTTGAAATTAATTTACATCATATATCTAGCTACATCAAAACATAAATTAACATCTACGCTAAAATCAATGCATCTATTGAAAACAATAAAAAAGGATTTGAAAGCATCATCTAGGCTAAAACTAATCCATCTAGTGAAAAAATTAAGTAGGATTAGAAATCAACGTCTTCACTGAAATTAATGCATCTAGTGCAACAAAATTGAATACGATTAGAAATCAACATATACATTGAAATCAATGCATGTAGTTACATTGAAATCATTGCATCTAGTGAAAGAAATCAAATAAAATTAGAAATAAACATCTACACTAAAATCAATGCATCTAGTCCAAGAAAATCAGGTAGGATTAGAAATCAACATTTGTATTGAAAACAATGCATCTAGTGCAAGTAATTAAATAGGATTGGAAATCAAAATCTACACTAAAATCAATGCATCTAGTGCAAGTAATTAAATAGGATTAGAAATCAACATCTACACTAAAATCAATGCATGTAGTTCAAACAATCAAATAGGATTAGAAATCATCAACTACATTGAAATAAATGAATTTATTGTAATAAATCAATTAGAATTAGGAATTGATATCTACACTAAAAACAATGCATCTATTTCAAGGAAAAGTAAAAAAATTCATGACTTTCTAAATCAAACTTATTTTAGGCTTTATAAAATCCCGACTTCCTCTTCCTCTATGGTTAATAATGTTCAATACTATATAATATTATATAATATATATATTTGTATCAATGTATCTCTTTCTTATTCCGTCTCTCCTCCCCCCATATGTGTGTTTATCTCCCTCCATATCTCCTTCTCTCTCTCTCTCTCTAGACTTCTCCCCCTCTCTTTTCTTCCCTCTCTCCCCCCCACCATCGATATCTATATTCCCTTCCATATCTAAATATGTTAATCTCTATATCATCCCCCAAACACACACACACACACACTCTCTCTCTCTCTCTCTCTCTCCATATCTATCTATTTATTCTCCCCCCTCCGTTTCTCTATCCCTATCTTCTTTACTCTCCACCATCCATCTATATCTCTATCTACTTCTGTCTCTCTATCTCACCGCAAAAACTCTCTCTCTGCCATGAAAATTTGGAATTATCTATCTCCCTCTCTCCTTCTCTCTCTATCACACCGCCAAAACCTTATCTCTGCCATGCAACTTTGGAATTATCTATCTTCCTCTCTCCTTCTCTCTCTACCTCTCCATATCAATGTCTCCCTCTCTCTCTCTCTTCCCCTTCTCTCCCTCTATATCTCTCTCTCCTCTCCTTCTATATCCTCTCCCTTACTCTCTCTCTATCTCTCCATTGTCACTCCCTCTATCTTTCCACATCTATCTCTCCATTTCTTTGTTCCTCCCTCCCTATATCTCCCCCACCAATTCCATCTCTATCTATCTCCCATCTTCTCCCTCTTCCTTCCTCTCTCCCACCTCCCTCCTTCGATCCCCCCAAAACATATCTCTCTCTCTCTCTCTCTCTCTATAAATTTCACTATCTCCCTCCTTCTCTCCCCCCACCACCTCTCTCTAGCAACATCTTAAGAAATAGTAATATATTAAATTTACATTATGTATAAACATATTTCTTCTGATACAATCGGTAGCTATGTGCCTTAAATTTTAAATTACATTATATTTTTTTCATTTTTAATATACCATTTTTCATTTTATATCTATATATATTTTTAATTTGAATATTAAATAAAACATATGAAGTCAACAATTTTTTTTTTCAATATCCATGTTTTTTGAAGTCCACAGGGTCTTGGATAGATGGTGCCATTGGGAGCTCTATTAAGACACACCTTGATGTGTATTCACCATTTCAATTACCTCCCTTGATCTAATGATATATTGGACATGATGAAGGTATAGTCATGCTATATATATGTGTTTGTGTGTGTGTGTGTGTGTGTTTCTCGACATTTAAAAAATGTTGATACACACACACACACACACACACACAAATATATATATATATATATATATATATATATATATATATATATATATATATTCCTTGATGGGAGCGATGGAGAATAGGAGTTGTCCAAGAGTTTTGTCATTCACTGGTTTTCTATTAGTTGTCATCACCAATCACTAGTCGTGGAATAAAGGCATAGTCCCTAGCTTGTATCTGAGTGTCGAATGATAATGGATTACAATATATATTCGTTAATGTATGTAATAAATTTTTGAAGGTATGAAACTGATTCCTTCCACAAATTGCAGTAGTAAATGGGTAACCCATGATCCAGGTGATAAGGAAATGATTTTAAACAAGGAATATTTATATGCATATTTGATGATAGTGTGAGGGTTTTTTCCCTGCAAGGAAAATTTTATCATTTTCTTCATACCCATTGGTGGTAATTTCAGTGCATTTCTCCTGATATCGAAGGATTACAAATTGAAAATCCATATCTCGAGGCCAGTTTTCATATTTTCATTAGGACCCTAAGGATATAATTTATTATTTTGTGGGTGGGTAGATATGATCCTATGGTGGATGTAAAATAGTAGACAAAGAAGTGGAATGAAAACTCTGTGTATTTGGAGTGCTTAATACATGAAGGGAAGCAGTTAATGGATTTATCTTTTTTGCATAAATATGGTATCTTAAGAAAATCCACCATCACTAGAAAGCTACAAGTACGAGGAAACTAGAAACCTCATTATCTTACCATGGAATTTCTTATTCTAGAATCCTAAGTCGATTTGTATTCTTTAAGGTTGTTGTGCAAGGAAAGGCCCACAACCCATCAGATCAGGTCCAAAATAACCCAACACCCTACATTGTAGAACAAATGGAGCAAGTACCGACTATGGAAGTGAATAATTCAGAGGTAAATTTTATTTTTTATGATCTCTAATCTAAGGTTGTTATGTGTAGATTAAACGATTCCTGGCCTAGATTTGATGCATTAGATGAACGATTTTTCTCTACTTGGAACCCCTACTGTGATATTTATTTATGTTCCAAACTTTTCTTCATTTTTTGATTCTACACACAGAAATACTTCGAGTACATCCTAAATGAGGGGCCATGGTGTTGGGGTAGAAATAGGCACTTTATTACTCCACGGTTCCCATATTTTGATGCTACCAACATGGCGATATCAATAATTTCGGTATGGTTAAGACTTCCCAATATCCCTGTTACTTTTTGTCACCATCAGGTCTTAGAGAATATTGGAAATACTCTTAGAAAATTCAAAAATATTGACCTTGATAGAACATAGAAAAGTATCTTTACTTTTTCCAGAATTTTTTATGAGATATACCTCAATAAAGATCTACATGACCGCATTCAACTAAAATAATAAAAAAAAAAAATTAGTGGACATATGCATTAGATTACGAGGACACGAAATTAAGATGTTGATTTTTATTTTAAATAGGATATTTGTAGAAAACATTCCTATAGACAAAAAATAACCTAAAAAAGAAAAGGAGGAAATGCCATAAGCCAAAGGGATGGAAGGTGTTCGACCCTCACCTTTACGAAGAAGAATAAGTAGAATAAATGATGGATAACCATCAAATATGAATACACACACCCAACATGGTACCCAAGTAGATGGGGTTGTTGTTGATCAATATGGAACTAGGACCAATACACGGAAGGGTATAAAATTAGCAGAAATATTTATAGCCACATATAGATACAAACCACACTGAAAATTGTATGGGGGTTATTAAGAGAAATTATGTTTCTATATCTCGAACACAAAAAAAGAATCCCCCTCCAATGGAAATGTAAATAAAATGGAAATGGTACCAATTTATCCTAAACTGGGCACTATTTAGTCAATTTAATGTCTTAAATTGCTTTCATAAATCATCAACTGAGGTTAGTAATATGATGAAGTGTGGTGCACCATATATGCTTAGTTAACCTTCTTTCTTACTTTGTTGTGTATGGTTTTATATTGTTTTGGTTTTTTTTTTTTATGTCTAAAGGAATTAATATAAGAGATGAAAACTATTTTAACGAACAACTAAATCTAATGAATTTTAATGTTAAAGCTAGTTTTGAAATAAGGAAGAAAAGGAAATTTTTATTAACTATTTTAAATTTCATAAAAATGAATCAAAATTTGAATGGTTAGAACCTAATCTAAAAGAACCATAGCATTTATCCTAATTAATTTGATCTTATGGAATGAAAGCTAAGTTATGTTCTATATTAATCTAATTATACTCCATGGATTGAAAGTGCAAATGAAATTGAAATGACACTGCTAATCTAAATGGAAATAAAATTCAAATAAATTGAAAAGAAACTATGATTCACTACATGATTAGAATACTTCACATATCATTCAATTGGAAGATGATAAAACCACCTTCTTGAGATGATTAATCAAGCATATGATTATACAATTGAAGTGTAAACTTAATCAAAGAAAGCACCTAAAAATCATGTAAAAAGGAAGCTACATACTACATGACCAAATACTTAAATCAATGAATTTTGGAAAATGACAATGCCATCTTCTTGAGATGATTTAACAAGAAGTTGACTATACTTTTTAATAAATATTTAATATAAAAAAAGTAATAAAAAGGAATGTAAAAGTAAACTAAGCTACTGCATGACCAAATACTCAAATATCATTCAATTTTGGAAAATGAAAAACCCATCTTCTTGAGACGATCTAATAAGCATATGATAATATATTTAATTGAAAATTTAATCTAGGAAAGCATTGTAAAAACATATAAAAGAATACTAAGATAACTGTATGCTCCAATGCTTCAAACATAATCTAATTTTGGAAAATATAAGCACTACTTCCTTGAGATGCTTAGATAAGAATAGGATCACACAGTTAGTTTAAAAATAATTCTAAGAAAGAATCCATGAATTTAATCTATGAAACGGTAAGCATTGAATAATAAAAGAAATGTAAATTTAACTATGAATTAACAAAGCAGAGCTAATAAAATTAAAACTAAAACAACTAATGAAACCCCCTTTCTGTGCAGGGGCCGTCTGCAACAGAACGAGTTGAAATCCTAGTAGACTATGCACGAATCAAGAAGGATATGGAACAAATAAACATGGTCTTCGCATTATCAAAAATGGAGTTTTAAGGCATACATATAATTCACAATAATTAAGAATGTCTTATGATTTCAAAACGACCGGTATTTAAAAAAAAATTAATGTAACTACCTTGAGGTATTTCCTCCCACATATGGAAATTATAATTGAAACATAGAAGAAAAATCTAAGTATCTAACTCTCAATTTGCTATGTCAGAGAAAATCGAGAGTCTTTCGTTCTCGGATCATGTCCTTTGACCAAACTTTGACCGCGAGCATAGGCACCTATTTTTGTCAAATTCAAGCAGGTGAATAGGCTGGGATCCATATATGGATCATTCCAAAGATTTCCATGTGACTTATTCCTTCATTCGCTCCTTAAAACTTGTCAAACAATCAGAGTAGCTAGAGAAACAACAATTAGTTGCAGAATAGCAAGCATTTTGTAGCTGAGTTACAAAAATTTATTTAAATAATAGGAAACATAAAACTATAAAATAGACACCATTCAAATTCATAATATGTCATTTATCATTTATTGGAGTTATGGATCTATGAAAACGTAAGGAAAAATGATGAATAATGATGTCAGAGAAAGAAATTTTGAGGTTGAACATACCCCCATTAAGAAGCCATTGCATGTCCTCATGCAATTACCAAAAATGTGAAATTCTTCTCCTATTGCATTTTTTTAGATACCTCTGCTAATAAATCCATTTTTCTCTTCTTACTTTTTATTGAGGTGACTGCCATCCTCGGCTTCTTCATAAGGAGTTTGTACTTGAGGTTGATGACTTTCCTGTTCAGAGATTTTTTCTTTCTCTTTAGCTTCATGTTCTTTTTGTACCATAGTCCCAAATGTAGGATGGTATTATAAATTATGACTTTCTCCAATTGGTTCTGCTATTTTAAAGCTTCATTTTCTTGTTTAATGTGCCTATTCAGTAACTCTAGCTCATAGATTTCTTGCTTGGGATTCTTAACTGTAGGTTGTTGTGGACTGATAGGTTGTTATTTTATACTTGGATTTACTTCTGCATTTATTTTCTCCATTCACCCAATATATTCATATATCTCTTGGTGTACTGGGTCAATGCCTAGAGATCTTCTACTTGGAGTACCTTCAAAATTATGTACAAGAGAATGTGTAGGACTATGTGGAGGAGAGACATTTATGGGTGATGGAACTTGAGGTTCTTCATATAAGTTCATAAAATTGGTTTCTTTTGATGGTGACTTCATTTATTTTTAGAGTCTAGATCTCCTCCTTGGCTGTGGAGGGTTTAATTTTTCTTCACTTGTAACCTATCTCTTCTCCCATGTTTTACCTCTTGTCTTGTCTCCAACTCGTTTCTTATTTTTCATAAACTCTGCAAGGGTTACCTCCTTTTATTATTGTTGTATTAGAGATGAAGGTTTATCCTCAATGTTTGTATCAATCTTACCTCTTATACTTTTTCTAGTCTTGTCTTCCTTAGGCTACTCTATCTCATCTTGGAAATGGTTTGTGATTAGGAAACTATCTCAAGAGTCTCCTATACTTTTCAAATGGAATTCAAGAAGTATTTTTACCAACCCATGATGGTGCATAGTGTTTTCTATAAACTTAATTATTTTATCTATATTTGCGGACATTATTTTTAAACTATTCATTAGAAATAAAGGGAGGTTTATTTCTTGATCCTCCAAAAAGGTCATCAACAACCGAACATGATAAAAAAACATGCAGCCAAATCTACCTTCATAAGTGATAGACTTCTGTAAAATTAAAATCATTTTTCTCTATTTGTTCTTGAGTGCTGAGGTAGGAATACGTTTCTTGTAAATAGAGGTATCCATACCTGGATTCTTGAGGAAAAATCTCCACGCTTCACTGTGAAATTCATTATTTTTAAACCATCTCTCGTAAATTCTTGAGAGCTCTGTAACATTAACTATGAAGGCCTCAATCACTGAAAATTTTATGTCTCCTATTTCGACCTTTGTTCCATCAAAATAACTCTCAAAAGACTTAGTGATATCCTTACGGAACCCCTCAAATTTTTCTATAAACCTGAGCCACTTAACCTTCTTCAACGTATCTTTGATATGAGGATATCCCTCCTTGAATTTAGCTCCCACTGGTTCAGTCCTGAGTATCAAACACATGTCTTATGTCGTGAAGAGTCTTGCCTTCAGAATTGTTCTTCTCTGTGTGAAATGAATTGGGTTGTAGATTTGGTTAAGGACATCAAGGGTTTGTAGGGAAATATAAGTGAAATGAATACTTGATGAGGTTTTAAGAAACATTGATGGATGGGTTACGGAAGTAGGATATAAACCTTTAATCATAAATGGGAAAATTTGTTATGGATCGTTATGAGATATGATGCAGATGATGTGGTCGATTTATGACATGATGTGAATCCAAATCAAATCAAATGATGACATATTGAGGCAACATGTGATCATATACCTTATATATGCTAATTTTTTGATCTTGTTCTTTAAACAAATTTATATAATCAATACCTTTAGAACTAACCTTTTGTTGCTATTTCCTTGGTTTGATTCTTCAGGTATCCTTTAGCATGATCTTCAAATGGAGTTCTCAATTTCTTGTGCTGAGTATTTCTTCCTTCAGTAGGCTATAAGAAAATGTAACTGAGATGCAGAATGTGATATTAGCTGCAGAATGGAATGACATATGCAGAATGGAATGATAGCTGGAGAATATAAGTAGTTATGTAGCTACTTCTTTTATTGCTTCGGAAAAATAAAGGGAACAAATATTTTTGGAATTTTTGGAATGGAATAGAAAATATAAGATGTCAGAACTCTGATTTTCATCCTATATTTTCTGTATAAGGATGCCAATCATTGATTGGTTTTCAAACTTATACATTTTTTTTTTGAATTATATATATGAGAGAGAGAGAGATATATATATATATGAAAAATAAAAAGAAGACCAAGTTGGGGAAGAAGAAGGATTTTTCTTCACCAACTTCATATCAGTATTATCTTGGAAAATATTTATAAACCCTTCCTTTGTAATTCGATTATGATAGAATTTTAATCGATGTCCATTCACAAGAAGAGGTACCTTTTTTTCATCAATTGTCCTTATCCTGACTGCTCCATTGTCAAATATTTTTTCAATATCATAAGGCCCAAGAAAATGAGTCTGAAACTTTACTTGAAAGTATTTGAACTTTGAATTGAAGAAAAGTTCCCAATCTCGTGCTTGAAACTTTCTTTCCTTTATATATTTATTGCCATTTTGACCTTCGATGCTGGACTAGACTAGTTCTTTTAACTGCATCTTGCTTGATCTCATCAAGCTCATTAAGTTGCTCCAATTTGTGCTTCTGGGATTTTGATAAGTCAAGCCCCAATTGGACTTCCATCTTGAAGGTTTTAATATGAAATTATATAAGAAATAGGTCTTACTTCCCATAAACAAGTTCATAGGGAGTATGTCCTATTATATTCCTCCATGTAGTCTAGTAGGCCCATAAGGCTTCAGGAAGCCTATCTGCCCAAGCCTTCCTATGTATATGCACAATATTTGTGAGAATTCCTTCTATCACCTTGTTGGTAGACTCCACTTGACCATTTTCTTGTGGATGACATGGAGTGGATTTTCTATGTTTGGTATTGTAATCCTCCACAAGCCTTTGCACCAACTTATGTAAACTTAGATCCATGATCTATCACAATTTCTCTTGGGACACCAAAACGAGTGAAACTATCCTCAAAGAGAAAATTAACTACATATTTTTCATTAGCTAAATAAATTTATTTATCCTCTACCCATTTAGTGAAATAAAAAATACAAACCAGAATATATATATTTTGATTAGATGGTGGATTGATCGGTCCAACAAAATTCAGGGCCCATTTTCCAAATGGTTCGATGAGTACCTCAAGTTGTAAGGGAATTTCATCTGTAGGAACAAGTCTACCCATTATTTAACAACTATCACACCTTTTGACATACTCCATGGAATCTTTAAATATGGATGGCCAATAATATCCTAAATGAAGGATTTTATAGGCAGTCCTCTTATCAGCAAAATGTCCTCCACAGGGTTCATCGCGACATGCCTTCAGAATCTCGGGAATTTCATATTCTCGAACACATCTTCTGATGATGAGATATAGACCTGTTTTATACAATTCAGCATTATCCTATGAGTACAATGCACTTTTTTGAATAATTTTTCTTTTCTCTCTAGGAAACAAGTATGCAGGTAACTTTCCTGTAGTTAAGAATTAGCAATATCTGCAAACCAAGGAGATTTAGTGAATATTGCAAAAAGATATTCATCAGGAAAATTATCTTCTATTGGAGTATCATTTTTATTATTTTTAATTCTAGACAAGAAATCAACAACTGTGTTCTGTTTTCCAGGTCGGTCTAGAATGGTTATATTGAATTCTTATAGGAGTAATAACCATCTTGTGGTTCTGCCATTAGTAATAGATTTATTCATTAAATATCTAATTGTAGAATGATCTGTATGAATAAAGGTTTCATAGTCGGTAATTTAATGTCTAAATTTGTTAATAGCATGAACAACAACTAGAAATTCTTTTTCACTTACAGTGTAATTTAGCTCAGCAGGAGTCAAATTTTTTCCTGTGTATTAGATTTCATAGGGGATTATATATTTTTGTCCTAATACAGCTCCCAGAGTTGTATCTGAAGCATCTATTGAAATTTCAAAAGTTAGTTTCTAGCTTGGACCTCTTAAGATGTGTGCGTCAGAAATTTTTGTTTTTAGAGTTTCAAATGCCAATTGGTAATCAGGATTCCAACTGAATTCACAATCTTTGGTAAGAAATTTGAAGAGTGGGGATTTTATTTTAGTGAAGTTTTCTATAAATCTTCTATAGTACCCTGTGAATCCTAGAAAAATTCTAACATCCTTTTGACAACTTGGAACTAATAATTTGGAGATGACTTAATGAGTCAACTTTAATTCCATCTCCTGAGATATGATGTCCTAAAACAATTCCTTTAGTAAACATCATAAAACAATTTTCATGACTTAATGAAAGATTTTCTTATTTACATCTTTTAGGAAAAATTTCCAAGATTTCAAGAGCTTCTTCAAATGAATTCCCATAAACTGTAAAATCATCCATATATACTTCCACAAAATCATGAATTAGATCAGAGAAGATTCCTAATATTTCCCTTTGGAATGTTGCAAGAGCATTGCACAATCCAAAAGGAAGTACTCGATAGGCATAGGTTCCCCATGCACAGGTGAATGTGGTTTTATCTTGGTCTTCAGGTGCTACCTGAATTTGATTGTAGCCAATAAAACCATCCAAGAATGAGAAATACTTCTTCCGTGCTAATGTATCCAATACTTGATCTACGAAAGGTAATGGAAAAATATCTTTTAGAGTTGATTTATTTAATTATCTACAGTCAATGCATACCCTCCATTTACCATTATTTTTAGGTACAATCACCAAGGGAGAAACCCACTGACTGTCTTAAATTGGAGAAATGAAGTTTACATTCAACAATTTTTGCAATTCTTCTTTCACAATTTCCCTAAGATTTGGATTTATCCTTCTTTGAGGTTGTATGATAGGTTTAAAATTTCCTGAATGTATATATGATGTATACAAGTCTTCGGACTAATTCCTTTCATGTCAGTGTATTCCCATGAATATGCAAAAGAATGGTGTTGTACTTTTTTATTAACTTTTCTTATTGTAAATTTTCCAAGTTTTTGTTTATGTTTAAATATTTTTGTGGAAAGATTTCAACTGTAGAGTTTCCAAATTCCTCCATAGAATATAAAGACATATGTCTAGATGAAAATTATTCAATATTGCATTGTTCTTGAAAATTATGATCATTTCCATATTCTGAGGATGATTCAAAGTTTTCTATTGAATTTAAGATTTGACTTTCACTAATAAAAGAAATAATAAAGAGAGTTTGTATATCCTTTTCATCATCAATCCATTATTCATCTTCTATTTCTGTGATTGTTCTTGTTGGAGGATATAAAGTGAATTTATTTTTTGAATCACCATCATAAATGTACATATCACCATATATACATCTAATGAAAGAATCAATTGCAGCCAACCAAGGTATTCCTGATATTAGTGGATTTCCACCTATATTGTTCTTAGGACTTAAATCATAAAATCAACCGAATACTCCCAAGAGTCTAAGGACATTGAAATATCTTCTAATACACCATCTGGCTTGTTTACTGATATGTCTGCTAGTTGTAGTAATGTAGGTGTATACTAAAGGTTTGGAAGCTTGAGTTGTTTCATGTTTTGTTTGATCATGATGTTTATGGCTTCTCCTAAATCAATCAACGTATTTGGAATTTCAATACCATTGATGTGTGTTTTTACAACTACACTTCCTGGATCTAAATATTTTTGTATGACAATTTTTTCGATCATAATGTCTGCAATTTTTCCTACTAATTGAATTATTTTTATTTCTTTTGTTTTTCTCCGTGATTTCTTTATGCTCAAATCTCTTATTTTTTTGGCTATAATTGGAATCTCTTTAATGGATTGTAACAAAGGAATTTTGATATAGACATTTTTCAATTTATCTAGAAAATCATAATTGGCCAACATTATTTGTTTTTCTACCCCTCTATCAACTTGTAATATTTCAAGAAAAGGATTGTTAGAAATAGATACTAATGGTTTCTCTATGACAGGAGTTGAATTTATTGGATTTTCTTGTTTTTCATTTTCAGAATTTTGGTTTTGTTGAAGAGATGTCCCTTCTTTAGAACTTTTATTTGTTTGTAAAGAATTTTATTCATCAAAATCATCTTGTTCTTGAATAACAACAGAAGGATTTCTCCTTTCTAATATTCTAACATATCTAAGTTGAACATCATTAAGATATAGTGGAGTAATCATGTAAGTTGGAAATTTTTGTCCTTCTATGTTGTAAGCATTTTGAGAGTTTTTATTATTTGGGTTTGGAAATGGCTGGGCAGATAGCTGGTTTGGTATTTTTGGAAATGGTAATGAAAGTTATGAGTTTTGATTTTGGAGTTGGGGTTGTTGATTTCATTGTGGAAATTTTTGGGGAGGGTAGTTTGGATAGGATGGAGCATATTGGTAGTATTGAGAATATCTACCATAGGGATTTTTCATTCCTTTTTTCCAAGGCTGAGGATGGGACCAAGGTTGCTTCCATGAATTCCAATTATTTGGTGAGGCTGAGTATACATTTTATTGTTAAAACCTTGAGTTTGTGGCCCCTTCGATGGTCTTCTAGAGGCAAAGCAAAGAGGTTCTACTGGACTTGAAGTTACTTCTTCCTAGAAAACAACCTTAAGACCTGGAATAGAAGGGAAACTTTTAGTTTAATGAAATTTTGAGCAAATAACACAGGTCTCTATGACTTTTAAATCAAGAGGAAATGATCTCAATGCATGCTTATTTCTCCATTTGGGACAGAAAATAGCTAAGGCATCACTAAAACTCCCTAAAATATATGTTTTAAATTCATCAAGAATATTTCCAATTTCTTCCCTACTTATTTTTCGAGTTGAAGATTTATTCACTCTAGAGAGAACATGATCTCTTGTGTTTTTCCCAACTCTTGATTTTTATCTTGAGATATGAATGAATAATTCATTGATTTCAGGTAATGTGAGTTTAGAGATGTCTCTCTTCCCCATCATGTTAAGAATGTATATCCATTCATCTCTAATGGCTTTTAACAAGAGAGCTTTTAAAGTATCTTGATCTAAGTTTTCCATTCTAGCTATTTTTAAGTTGTTATTGAATATTTCAATTAGATTTTCTAGGTTCTCATCCTCATTTTGCATCAGGTTGAATACATCATCCTTCCAATTAATGGGTATGCAATAATCCAAATATCTTTGTAAAAATGCACTTTTCATATCATTCCATGTCCTAATAGATTGTGTGATTAAACCCATGAACCATTTCCAAGCTTCTCCTTTGAGTGTTGTAGGAAATAGATTTAGTTTTTTAGAGTCTTGTAAGTAGTCATAAGATATACACAAAACTTCAAATTAAAACAAAAAGGTTTGAGGATCTTCATTCTTTAATCCATGGAAATTTGGAAGAATGGAAGGTGAAATATTTTTCATTGTGGCATTTGTATCCTCATCAACTATATAAAATATAAAGGAATTATCATCTTCGCTATTTCTTCTATTTTCTACACCTCCTCCTTTGTTCCATCTAACTCATCCTTCACCTCTTTTTCCTCCAATTCTTACATTTACTCCATGTATAATTTATCCTTCTCCTTCTCCTGTCATTGTAGATTCCTCAAAGCTAATATAAGGTTCTAACTGTAAAGTTAATTTCTCTCCCTCTAGTTCTTCTATCAATGGGATATTGAAGAAAGTTTCTTCTTCTTCATCCTCAATAGGAATTTTTAACTCTCCAGCTAGAATTTTTTCTCCTGTAGAGGTGAAAAGGTTACTCCCTATGTTGGATATCTAGGATCTTCTTCCTCTAAGACTGCCTCAGTGGGTGAAGTTGGAGATCCTTCTGGTTGAATTTATGAACTTAAGACTTCACCGAGTCTATGTGTGGTGAAATAAGGAATATGAGTTTGAGATGGTGGTGTAGCACTATGTGGTCTAGTTGGGGTGAGTGGTGTTGGAGTCAAACTCCTGGCTCTAGCTATGAATCTACCCCTAGAATATCTTTCTCTAAGCATGTCATTTTTTTAGACATAAGAAATAAGGCTTCCTAATTACACTTCCCTGACAATGGAACCAAAATATTTAGTCAATTTAATGCCTTAAATTTCCTTCATAAATCATCCACCAAGGCTAGATGAAGTGTGGTGCACTATATATGCTTAGTTAACCTTATTTCTTACTTCATTGTGTATGTTTTTATATTGTTTTGGGGCGTTTTGTTTCTTTATGTATAAAGGAATTAATCTAAGAGGTGAAAAATATTTTAATGATAAAATAAATCTATTGAATTTTAATGTTAAAACTAGTTTTGAAAGAAGGAAGAAAAGGAAATGTTCCTTAACTATTTTAAATTGCATAAAACTGAATCAAAATTTGACAGGCTAGAACCTAATCTAAAAAAAACAAAGCATTTATCCTAATGAACTTTATCTTATAGAATGAAAGCTAAGCTATGTTCTATCTTAACATAATTCTACTCCATGGATTGAAAGTGTAAATGAAATTGAAATGAAAATGCTAATCTAAATGGAAATCAAATTCAAAGCAATTGAAAAGCAACTATGATTCACTGCATGATCAAATTAATTCACATATCATTCAATTGGAAGATGATAAAACCACCTTCTTGAGATTATTAATCAAGAATATGATTATATAATTAAAGTGTAAATGCAATCTAAGAAAGCAGTTAAAAATCATGTAAAAAGGAAACTAACTACTGCATGATCAAATACTCAAATCAATAAATTTTGGAAAATGACAAAGCCATCTTCTTGAGATGATTTAACAAACACCTAATTATACTTTTTGATAAAATATTTAATCTAAGAAAGTAATTAAAAATAATGTAAAAGGAAACTAAGTTGTTGCATGACCAAATACTCATATATCATTCTATTTTGGAAAATGACAAATCCATTTTCTTGAGATGATCTAAAAAGCATCTGATTATACATTTAATTGAAAATTTAATCTAGGAAAGATTTTTAAAAACATGTAAAAGAAGACTAAGATAACTCTATGCTCCAATGCTTCAAACAAAATCCAATTATTGAAAATAGAAACACTACTTTCTTGAGATGCTGAGGTAAGCATAGGATTACATAGTTAGTTTAAAACTAATTATAAGAAAACATTCATGAATTTAATCTATGAAACAATAAGAATTTAACTATCAAATCAATGTAAATTTAACTAAAAATTGACAAAACAGAGCTAATAAAATTCAAACTAAAACAACTAATGAAACATACTTTCTGTGCAGGGTCCCTTTGCAACATAACAAGTTTAAATCCTAGTAGACTATGCAGGCATCAAGAAAGATCTGGAACAAACGAACCTGTATTTGTATTATGAAAAACAATGTTTTAAGGCGTACACAACATTCAAAATAATTAAGACTCTCTTCTTCTTTCAAAACGATAGGGATTTAAACAAATTTTAATGTAATTGTCTTGAGGTATTTCTGCCCACAGATGGAAATTGTAACTGAAACACAGAAGATATCTAACGCTCGATTTTCTATGTGAAATAAAATCGAGAGTCTTTCGTTCTCGGATCAAGTCCTTTGTTTGAACTTTGACCGCAAGCATAGGCACCTATTTCTTTCGAATTCAAATAGGTGGATTGGATAGGATCCATATATGGATCATTCCAAAGATGTCCATGTGACTCATGCATTAATTCTCTCCTCAAAACCTGTCAAACCATCAGAGTAGCTGCAGAAACAACAAGTAGCTACAGAATAGCACACGTTCTGTGCCTGAGTTACAAAACTTCATTTAAATAATAGGAAACATCAAAATATAAAATAGATACCATTCAAATGCAATCTCTAAGATGAAATATATCATTAATCATTGATTAGAGTTATGGATGTATGAAATGATAGGGATAAGAGATGAAAAATGATGTCAGAGAAAGAACAATTTTGACGTTCAATAGGCATCTGGAAAAAGGTTCATAAAAAGAAAGGAAAAAACGACAAGTTACGTGATTTTTATCACTTAAATTTGACAAAATTTATATAATTTTTCCATTTTTCATTTATATTTCACATTAGACAAAAAGGTATATGATTGATTTCTTAGAATATCTAAAAAATTTAATTTTGTTCCTTGTTTCAAGTTGAATAAAATTACAATAATTTGCTTCGAGAAAAAAATTAAAAAAATTACTTGCAAAGTAGAGATTTTGTATTTCTTAAATTAGAGGTTTACAAACTATTATTCGAAAGCATGTTGTGGTCTGCCATTACGAATATCAAAATATATATAAAGCTTTAGGTACTTCTTTCTAGAGGCAAAATATACATACTAGTTGTTGGACCTCCTCGACCAATTTTAGACAAAATATTACATAATTGAACCATAAAAGAGTGAAAAATGTTAAAGATAAAATAAATTTAGTTTTAGTTATCTAAATTGGTGGCTTGAATTGTAATGGGCTCCTTGTTGCTTCCTATGGGGCAACCTGGATCAAGAGGAATACCCATGTGTTTGTTAAGATGATCTAGTCTTCGATCCATAGTTATCATATGTTGTTGCATTTAATTTAGATTTAGGAGAATTTCCTCATTGATATCATTCATTTGCACCAAAACTATTCCAAGGAGGAAATTTAGGTTCAAATATATTTTCATTTTGTACATGTACTAGTTATAACAACCCCTAATATGACTTGATTTTGGAACCCAATATCCTACTTTCACCAGCACTTCAGTGTCCATGAGGGTGTTTCTCTCTTCTGCAAGTTCCATGTCTTCTTGAGTTACTTCCTCTTGAAGTATATGGGGAGTGAGATATTTGAAATTGTTTGTTAAGGTTTTAGTTCTCATTAGAGCACAAGTGTGTACTTGTTTTTTATAGTAAGTCACCCCATGGTGCACTTGAGTTCTCTCTCATGTTACAGTGAGCATTGAAGGAGCGTTTTCAGCCCAAGGGAAATAAGGGAACCAACTTGGCTAGAAACTAACCATTGCAAGGATGGTTAAGTATTAGGCGATTTCTTGAAAAATTAGGGATTCTTCCACTAGAGGGTGTTGTTGAGCCTCCAATCTGTCATAATTTTTTGATGAAACCATCCATTTTCGCATCATCCCATTCACCCATTGTCATCATTTTTAACCATATTTCTTCATAAACACACCAAATTCCCACATACATGTTTAAATGGTTTATTATTATTATTATTTCTATTATTTTTAATGAATTAAAAAGAATTATGCATGGTCTTACTAGTGATAGTTTGATAGTTCAAGTTTCTACAATTTTTGCAGTTGTCTCCATGGTTGAGCTAGTAGCACCACTCCATAATGAAATCCAACACATGGAAATTGTTTCTAGAAGCTCAAATATGGATTTTTCATGGTCAAATTCCACCCATTTCGCACATTTGGACCTCCAAGAAAAGATCAAGGGAAAGTGACATAATTTTTGACCAGTCAACTTCAAACGCGTTTTCTGAGCAAATGAAAGTGAATCTCGCAAAAAAATGACATGGGTGTTGTTCAACAGGGCCCTAGTTAGGTTCTCTATGAGATTCTTTCCTGAATTCATTACCATTTGGGAGATATTTCAGGTTCTTTGGAGCCCTATTTTGGAGTTGCATGAGCAAACATTGTGCCCATGTGTCAATAAATGCCTATTCAAGAAAAGAGAAGTTGGAATGGAGTGTGCTTCATCAAATTCATGGAAATTAGGTGTCCATACATTCTTATCTTTAGCCATATGGTTCTCCATTAAGTTACATTGCAAACCCTATATAAACACTCCATTGAAACAAAGAGAGGATGTTAATTTTCTAAAGCATATTGCGAAGTTTTAAAGTCAATTTTTCATTCCTTTTTAATGAAGAAGTACCTTGAAGACTTGATGTGCAACTAACTATTGGAGTAAATATTTGACTGCCTATTTGTGGAGGGCCCCTGCAAATAGTGAAGCTTTTGCATTTAATATTTTTAATGTAGTTGTTTTCATTTTATCATTTGATGTAGTTATTTTCAGAATTCGAATTTTTCATTTATTGTAGATGTTTCCAGAATTCCACTGTCATTTGATGTAGATTTTTACATAGATTTCCTTTATCATTTGATGTAGATTCATAAGTCTTCCCTTTCGAATTGTTAAATTGCAGAGTGATCCATAATTTTTCTTCCAACGCGACATTAGTTTTACAAATTCATGTGTGGTTTATTTCAAGAGCATTGAGTGATTTATTTTCCAGTTTATAGATAAGATTATTTCAAGAGCATGAGTGATTTATTCTCAAAACATTAGTGTTTGAGTGATTTTCTTTCAACATATGAGTGTGTTCTTTCCAGTTCATGAGTGCTTTATTTTAAAAAAATATAGTGATTTATTTACAAGTTCAATTACCATAACATTTAATTTAAAAAACATAAGAATATACAAATTCCATTTTTTAGAATTTGATTTTGTCTTCGTACACTAGACTGTAGAATTTTTAGAAAGTAACAAATTAGTTAAGATTTCTTCCTAATATAGAGAAAGGTTTGTTTCAGCTTTTGTAAAATAGAAATCATGTAGATTTTTATAACTTAGTTGTAATTTAAATTTATTTCATTAGGAACATAAGAATAAAAAAATCCTTAGAAGAAATATCTATAAATTCAATCATAACACCAATAAACTGAATTAAAAGAGGCTTCTAGCACATATAATGCAGTTGCACTTTAGAAGTTTACCAACTACGGTCGATAATTTATGTAATCAATTTAAGACAATTAAATTGAAAAACATTTTGGCGTCGTTGTTGTGGAGGTGTAAATAGGAGCCTTTTTCTTTTCATTTAAAAAAAAACAAAAAAAAAACTTCAATCGCTTACCATGCCCACTATATGACGTGGTGCAGTAAGAGGCACACATCCACGACATGAATTCTTATTTTTGCAGGTAGAAGAATATGTGACAAAGGAGGTTGAAGAAATGGATGAAGATGATGAAAATGAGGAAGATGCTTTTGGATTTCCCATTCAAGAAACTGATGTTAATGTTCAGATGAAGAGCATCCCTCCATATGTACTTCCTAACTTTAAAGGTATGAGATTAGAAGAACCATAAACCTTTATTTTTGAATTTGAATTCATTTGTAGATATTATGGCTACTCATTACACATTCAAAAATTTAATTTGTTTCTATCAACATTGAAGGATAGAGCTCTTACATGGTTCATGACTTGAGGAAAAATTTATATAAGGACATGGGATGATATGAAAAGAGTATTTTTGGAAAAATATAAAGATTATTGCATACACCATGAACTTAGAAATGAAGTATTTAAGATGAACCAAAAATAGGATGAAATCCTAGAATATTTAGCGGAGATATTTACTTGTAATATCAAAATATCTAAATTGCATAATTTAGGATCAAACACATGAAAAACTATCCTACTAAATGCTATGAAGGATGAGTGGATTAATCTTCTTAATATTGTGGGAAAAGGAGATATTTATCAATTTCCATTTCAAGAGATTTGTGAAATTTGCAAGAACATATCAAGAGGAAAAGAAAAGTATTTAAGATCCCCTCAATATCCATTTATGGAAAGAGTAAGTAAGTCAACATCAGGATTGGTAAGCCAAACTGACATTAAAATTTTGCTAAACATTCTTGGTAATTTAATGAACAAATTGACATGCAAAGAATGCAAAACAAGCAAAAACTTGAAAATGTTACTTTATTTTTCCCTAAATATACAAAGAAACATTATTTTCATGAATCTCCACTTGATAAATTTAAAATTTGTGAAATATATGTAGGATAACATACTACTAAAAATTGTCCATCATTACCAATGTTAAAGGTAGTTTACCAGGAAGAAAATCAAACACTAGAACAATATTGTTATGTAGCTCGAAGAAGACCAGGGCAGCTTCATCAATCTGGTATGATGCAAGATCTCAATTCTCAATTTCAAGGTTATGCACAACAATCTCAAAGTAATTGGAAAATAGCATTCCCTTGGAAACCTTGGACATATGAATCCCAACCTCAAAACCAACCTTGGAAACCTTGGCCATCTCAATCCCAACCTCAAACCCAGTCTTGGCAACAAAGTTGGCAAAGGCCCTACAAAGGAAATTCACCATATCCTCAATATTTCCCTCTCTATCCTCAATACCAATATCAATCTTATTCGTACCATTCACCTCCACCACAACATAAATTTCACTATAAATTGGCCTCAATTCAACCTTTCCCATTACCACCCACAAAAAAACCCCAAAGGTTCATTCCCACTCCACTACCTACACAACCATTTCGTATCCCCAACAATAAAACACCTCAATCCACTTACAATGTTGAGGTATTGCAAAATGATTCTCCAACTTCCATTGAATAAAAACAACTAGAGGAATAAGATTGACATAGGGTCCAAGAATCATGGATTCCTATTGATAAAGAGTAGTTTTTGGAACTTGAGGTTGAAAATTTTCTTGCATGCTTATCACTGAATTATATGAATGGAGATCACATCTCTAAAGAATTGCATGACATGATAGCAAGAATCCAAGGGAGACAAGATTACATTGAATCTTGGTTCAAGATAGTCATCAGATCCGAGTTCTTCATTCTTTAGTATCTTCTGACATCATCTCAATCAAGACAGTTGGTCTTTCATATACTGGTACATATCAAAGTGTATATTTCAAACCTGCATATGAGTTTATCTATCATCTTGTTATAGACATGATTCCATTGGAAGTATTTGTATACTTTAACAAGATTTATTTTTCAACTAGAGTAATAAATATAAAAAATAAAATAAAAAAGTGAAGAGAAAAGTAACTGCTATTGTGAAAACCAGCTTGCTGAAGGAGTTGGACACGAGCATTGCTTGAAAACCTAGCAACTAGAAAGAAAATTTCACAATAAGTTCTGCAATTTCATGATGGTTTCAAATGTTTTATAATGGTTCTTAGAATAATTTTTGGTTCTATGCTCGGGTTGGATGATGTGGAATTATTTAAGTTCCACCTTCCCACAAATCTTGTCACATTGACCTCGACACCTTATCTACAATCAAGATCAACTATTATTTGGAGTGCATTGGAACTTGCATACATCAATGGAAAGCCTCGTCGTTTACAACAATGGAAATAAAACAATGTCTCTTGATTGTCAGATCTTGCAGGTGACTTGAATTCAAGACATTAATTTTTCATTTTCAAGATGCACTCAGGTACCTTGACACTAATTTACATTATCGGTGAGTTGTCTCGCATTTGTTAATGATTTTCACCATTGATCGATAATCCATTGATTTCTTCTCATGCTCGAATTCGACACATTCATTCGCATGGTAAGAATTATACCATGATTTTTGGCTTTGATGAAGACTAATGGTTTTATGGAATCAAAAACAACTTGCACCAGTACATTTTATTGGTTTCTTGTAGCAGCATGTTCATATTTTTATCATTCAACATCAACATGATGGTACTGTTACAACAGTTTTTCATTAATTTTCATTTTCAAGAAAAAAAATAAATTTGGGCCTATTTTAGCCAATATGAAGTATGTTTCATGGTTTTTACTTCAACATGTAGTTCACAATCCAAATTAGCAGTTGAAACTCAGAGAAAACAATTTTCTGCAAAATTTGACATTTTTTTGCAACAGCTGCAGAAAGTTGCAGTTTATGCTACTATTACTTAGTAGCATGTTTTTACTATAGAATATTGTTCCAGAAGTAGTTTTGGCATAAATATTGCAATATATTGGAGCAAAAATAAAAAATTATGAGATTTTGGGTTTTCTCAAAATATGATAATTTGAGTAAAAGGTGGACAAAATTAAAAAAAATAAAATGCAATTTTCCAGGACTTCTTAGTGGGTTTTATAGGTGGATTTTGATTTTTCACCAGTTTAGATAGATTAGGGAATATTTTGGTATTTTTTCATAACATCACATTTTCTTCATCAAAATGGGATTTTGAAGGCATGTGGCGATAGAAAAGGTAAAAATACATAGTTTCCCTATTGAATCACTTAATTTGGCATTAAAATGAGTTCATGGCATATGTTTTTGTTGCAACATTGGGCATTGTGAAAGGTGAAACATGACATAAATTGATTTGATAATAACTTGAAAACCATGCATCCATTGGGCTAGATATTTTTATAGTGAATGCAATGAAGTAGGTTAAATGAACACACAAAATTTCAGAAAATTCCAATGTGTTTTTGTCAGAAATTGGCCACTTTCACATGCAAACATTTCTCATTTTTCTCGATATCCGTGCACCAGTTCACTAAGATGATTTTGTGGGAATATGCATTATATTAATAGTAACAACCTCAGAAAATTTCAGGAGAATCTGATTTACCATTTGAGAGAAATTAGAAAAACAAATATTTTACATGAAAATGATACTTTTTGTGGAGTAAGGTCAAAGTTGAGGTCAACGCATCATGGAGCAGAGTACTTGAGCCAAATCAACACCGAATAAGCCATCATATCATGTTCTTTTCTCCAATTCCAAATGGTAAACTTGAGGTAAAACTAGCCTTAAGCTTCTTAATTTGTTAAAATTTCAAGAAATTTTGATGAAAAGCTATTGTAAACATGTACTTCCAATTTTTCTCCCGTTATGTTTTTTCATGCCTTTTAACAAACAATCCCACAAGTTATGATTTATTCTTTATCAACAAAGTCCTGGAACCCATGCAATCATCTCATTATTTTCCATGGTCATATTGATGTTCTTCTATGCTTTCACCACTCTCTTGTTTAAACATTCTATTCTTGTTAATCCATGCTTTCCTTAATGGTCCATCAACATGATGTTTTTCATAATACGAATTGTTTTACAAATAGAAAAATTGACTTCATGGTACATGTTTGTAGAACATGATCAAAAAGTACATGGATCACTTAAATTATGTGTCATATTGTTGATCTTCAGATTTTTAATGGAAGCCAAGAAATAATGAGTGCAAAGCCACAAGAAGAAGATTGCAACAAGGCTTTGTTCACACACCGTTGAAATCACCTGGAAGCATATTTTATGTTTTGATAAGTTGCATAACCCTCAACCAAAAATCTTATTTTGTGTTAGGTGCAACTCATCTTGTCAAAAGCTTCACATTGGGAAGTCTTTGTCATTTAGTAGTTTGTGAGTTCTTGAAGAAACTATCTGATAACATTGCTGAAATATGATTGGTTTCTCTGCATGTAAGATAATAAGACAATGATTATGGGCTGCAATATATGACCATTTCCAACCATACTAACGGGATGAACTTCACAAGGATGGAAAGCACATTCTATAGATGGAGTAAAAGTCTTGATGTATTCTTCACAATATGGTATTATACTAAGGCTTGAACAATTTCAGAACAATTAAAATAGTGACAAGTACTTCGATATGCTACTATGTGGGCATCTATTCTTTTCACACAAGTTTCATATAATAAATAATGAAGGGTTCGATAAAAGTGCATCGTATTGAGATAAACTATCAATATTTCTCTCCTGGAGCTTTAATCAAGGATTTAGTTGAAATGAAAGAATAAAGGAACACAAGGAACCAGTTGGATTATGAAACTTTGCAATGTTTTTTTTGCATGAGGACATGCAAAATATCTGATGCGGGGGAATGTTGAGCCTCCAATTCGTCATAATTTTGTTGAATAAACCATCCATTTCGCATCATTCCATTCACTAATTTTCATCATTTTTAACCATATTTCTTCATAAACGCACCAAATTCCCACATACATGTTCACATGGTTTATTATTATTATTTACATTATTTTTAATGACTTAAAAATAATTTTTCATGATTTTACTTATGATACTTCGACAGTTCAAGTTTTTATAGTTTTCGAAGTTGTCTCCATGGTTGAGGTAGTAGCACCACTCTAGAATTAAATCTGACACATGAAAATTGTTTTTAGAATCTCCAATATGGATTTTTGTTTGTCAAATTCCACCCATCTTGCACATGTGCACCTCCAAGCAAAGATCAAGGGAAAATCCCAGCATCTCTTACCAGTCAACTTCAAACTCGTTTTCTAAGCAAACGAAAGTGAATATTGCAAAAAAAAAACATGACTTTTGTTCAGCACTAGCCCAATTAATATTTGTTTGTTCATTTTTCCCGAATTTATTACCATTTGGGAGATATTTCAGGTTTTTTGGAGCCCTATATTGCAGTTGTGTGAGTAAACATTGTGCCCATGTGCCAGTAAACACCTAGTGAAGAAAACAGAGGTTGGAATGGACTGTGCTTCATCAAATTCGTGGAAAATAGGTGTCCATTAAGTTATGATATTTAGCCATGTGAATCTCCATGAAGTTACACTGCAATCACTATATAAACACTCCACTGAAATAAAGAGAGAAGGTTAATTTTCTGAAGCATATTGTGAAGTTTTAAAACTCTATTTTTCATTCCTTTTTAATGAATAAGTACCTTGAAGACTTGATGCACAACTAACTGTTGGAGTAAATATTTGACCACCTGTTTGTGGAGGGCCTCTACAAACAATGAAATTTTTGCATTTTATGTTTTTAATGTAGTCATTTTCAAGTATTGATTTTATCATTTCATGTAGTCATTTTAATAATTCCAATTTTTCATTTGTTGTATTTATTTCTAGAATTCCATTTTTTCATTTGATGTAGATGTTTACATAGATTTCCTTTATCATTTGGTGTAGATTCATTAGTCTTCCCTTTAGAATTTATAAATTGTAGAGTGATTCATAGTTTTTCTTCCAGAGCAGTAGTAATTTTACAAATTCAAGTGTGGTTTATTTTAAGAGCATTGAGTGATTTATTTTCTAGTTTATGAATCCATTTATTTCAAGAGCATGAGTGATTTCTTTTCAAAACATTAGTGATTGAGTTATTTTCTTTCAGCATATGAGTGTGTTCTTTTCAGTTCATGAGTTCTTTTTTTTCAATAGATATAGTGATTTCTTTAAAAGTTTCATTACCATAACATTTCATTTCAAAAACATAAAAATGTATAAATTTGATTTTCTAGAATTTGAGTTTATCTTCGTACACTAGAATATAGAATTTTTAGAAACTAACAAATTAGTTAAGATTCCTTCATGATCTAGAAAACAATTTGTTTGATTTTTTGTAAAATAGAAAGCATGGTGATTTTTAGAACTTAGTTGTGATTTAAATTTGTTTCATTAGGAAAATAAGGATAAAAACATACTTAAAATAAATCTCTAAAAATTCAATCATCACACCAATAAACTAAATTAAAATAGGCTTTTAGCACATATAGTGCACTTGAACTTAAAAAGTTTACCAAATCCTGTCGATAATTTATGTAATCAATTTAAGACAATTAAATTTACAAACAGGTGCCAAAGTCTCTCCTTTCGATGTAATATGTTGATTACATCATGAGATTTAGAAGGCCCATTTATGGAGAAGACCCGACCCACCTCATAACTTTATAGAAAGACAAAAACCACAAAAAATTCAATAATAAAACCTTTATACATGCTCACAAATTGATATGGGTTGAGATTGAACATATGCCACCTATTACTGAAACTACCTATAGGTTATTTTCCTGGGAGATCCAAGATTGTCTATAACAAATGCATATAAAGAAGTAGTTTCCCCCATTAGTCCATCTTGATGGGGAGGAAAAGCATGAGGAACCCAAAATGAATCTGCATCACATATGGGCAAAGGGAAACAATAATTCCTTACCTTATTTTCCTTCACAAGCCCCCATAAATAGAACTAGAATGATCAGAAACCTAATTTAGTAACCATATGGAGCATTGGAAGAAACTAATTTTTATCCAATTCATAGTGATAAATAGGAAATGAAAAACCTTGGTGACCTATCGGAGGACCATCCCAATGTTGATGCAATGTAACCAATCACTGGACCAAGAGAAGTGATGACAATATATTCCTAGAATCAAAATATGATAATTAACACTATCCAATTGATGTTGATTAAATGTTTAATTGATAATTTTAGGTTCTTATTGCGATCTAGTACCAAATTCAATGCAAAAACCAAATTGTTCTATACGATCTTCCATCCTTTCCATACTAATTATGTAGAGAATATTTCTAGTGTGGATCATCGAGTGGTGAATCAAAATGCTATCCCATTCTCTCTGCATGTTTCATGCGAAAAAAATTAAGGGGGCATGCTACCACGTCCCACTAGCATGTGGTCAGGTGGGATGACGATAGTCCACCCCTTCCACTGGTGGGTGCCAAAGTCTTTATTTTTCATCTAAGATGTTGATTACACTATGAATATGGGAGGGTCAGTTCATGACGAAAACCTTACCCACGTCACAATTCCTTGGAATTATAGAGACATTAAGAATTACAACAATAAAAAAATTGGATATGCTGACAAAGGGATATGGGTCAAAATCGAAATCATGCCACTTACAATTGAAACCACGTATAGGAATTTTTCCTAGGATATTCGAGATTGACTATAAATACTACATCTAAAGGAGAAATTTCCCCCATAAGCTCGTATTTATAGTGAGGAAAATCCTAAGACACCTAGAATGAATTTGAGTCACCTATAGGGTGAGCGAAACAACATGGCCTTTCCTCCCTTTCCATTGAGAGCCCATGTAAATAGAACCATAATTATTAGAAATTAAATTTAGTGACCATATGGAGCATTAGAAGGGAGTGAATGTTATCCAATGCTTAGTGATAAATAAGGAATGCAAAACTTGAGTGAGTTGAAGGAGGCCCATCCAAATGTTGATGTACTATTACCAATTACTACACTAGGATAAATGATGGAAATTCATTCTTATAATCAACATCTGAGAATTGAAAATTGCCACTTGATGCTGATTGAATTTCAAAAATTAATAAGTTGAGGTGGATTGTCATGCTCATATGGTAGCCTGGTACCAACTTCAATGCAAATTCTAGATTTTTCTATACTCTCTGCCATCCTTCACACTAAATATGTGGAGAGCATTTCATATGTGGATCATTGAGTGGTGAAGCAAAACTATACCATATTCTCTTTGCATGTCACACATGTAAACAATTAAGGGGGTGCATTTCCTTTGCCAACTGGTATGTGGCCTAGGGATGGCGACATCCTACTCCTAGCTCCTCGCATCTTGAGCACCCAATATTGAGAAAAATATATATAAGTTAATATATATATGGGAAAATTAGGATATATATATAAATTAAAAATATCACATATTTCAAATTTAACAATGTACATTTTAATTTTATATAAATATATTATTCTATTATAAATGTACACCATTTATAAAATAAATCTATATAATTAATTTTATATGTTGATAATGATGATTAAAGTTCATTAATATCAAATTGGTTTATATAATCTTAAAAATAAAATGGATTATTTGGATTTTTTTATAATTTTATTTATATAATCCAAAATTGTTAAGAGAAACATTCCAAAACCATAATAATTTTGTTGATATAGAAAGTTAAGAAGGCTCGTCATGTGACAAATATTTTGAAAATAAGATCTAATGTAAATATATGCTAAACAATTTAAGAGAATGTGATTTCCGTCTTTAACGTTCTTAGTGTTACAAAGGTCACTAATTATGTCATATCAAGGAGTTTTGGGAATTAACCAAAACCAATTTCAATGTAGCTTGTCAGAATTAGTTAATGTTCTATCAATGTTTATTTCATTCCTTACACTCATAAAAACATATAGATATTTATTTATCTCATAGGATAGAGTTGATCATCTTCTTGTAATATATTAATTTTCATTATACTCGTTATTTCAATAAAATTTATCCTCAGATTCTATTTTAATAAATTTGTAATATTGTCTTTTTTTTGCAAAGTGACCTCTTCCTTTATTCCTTCATAGTTTAGCCAATACTATGCATATTTATGCCATCCCCACTTGACTTGAAGATGATTTTGGATGGAATTTACAACAATTTTAGGAAACCTCTTATCTTCCATGTTGTTGAACTTTTTCTCATACATTAGGTACTCATTCATAACCATGCTTTCAATGGGAGAAATACTTTATTCTTTAAGGAGGATAAGATAAGGTCTATTTTTTATAATTTTTACATTGTAGATTGTAAAATTCATTTTGATATGTTTGGTTCTTTTGCATGACTCTCTGGAGATATTGTATACCCAAAATTTGCATCCAGCTAAAAAAGGGACTAATGAGAATGTCAAATAGGAGATTTTTTTTATCTGAAATTCAAAGGTCTATTGATTTGCACTTTTTTTGAAGTGCATAATAAGCTTTCCACACTCCTTTAACCTTTTTGCAATGTTATAATTTTATTTGAGTGTGTGATGAAAATTGTTTCCAAGATATTTGTATGAAATTAGTTCCTCCAAGTTTTTGTTGTCATATATGAAACTATTATAAGTTATCTTATTGGATTTAATTATCATGACTTTCTTTTTTTCAATATTAACTACCATACCTACATAGGAGTTAATTAAAGGTATTAGGCTAGTTATTGAGTTTAGAAGTGATTTTTTGAATTTTTTGGTTGAAACTTTAAAGAAAATACTATTCTGAAATGGAGTTATAATAAATTAAGTAAATCAAGTGCAAAAATAGCAAATGAAGTGTAGCAGGGAAAGCTCAGAATATTATTCGATCTTTGGAAATTTGTGGGGTGAATTGGAGGAAACATTTAGGAATCAATTAAACATAGAGCATTTAGAAATGAATTTTATCTTTAATTTCAATTTGAAAACACAGATATTGTTTATAAGCTAGAGAAGAGTGTAATTAAACAAGCTCAACCCATAATTTTCTTTAAACAATACATAATAAGATTAACGTATGGAAAAAAGTGAGAAATAACAATTGCATGAGGAAAAACATCACTAAATGCTCTTACATGTGAACCCTGAAACAAGTTTATGTATTACTGAAAATGGTCACCTTTAGCTCATTGAAAAACTTCACATCAAAATAAATATTTCTTCATAAAAGTACCAACCTATATTACTTCGAATTATGAATTATATATACTAATTCTAAGTAAAATATCTTGATTTAAAATATAAAGGTTTACTACAAATATCTAAAAATTGATTTTTTACTAAAATAGAACAAAAATGTAGGAGGTCCAAAACTGTTGAAGCTATTACTACTATTTTTTAGGGTTGTTGCTGATGACTTGGCCTGAGAAGATTTTGTTCTGTTGCTGACTCAAAACTGCTTTTTTCTTACTCCAGAATTTGACGTAGTTTATCCCATCAATCTTCACTTTGGATGGGAAGTTTGAACAACTTTCTATAGTTTTAATCTACATCGGTATACTTTTGAAAAGTTGGCTTGAACCAGAACAAATGTTTGATTTGAGATCTAATGTGCAGGTCAAATTCCAAAGCCTCCAAGAGGGCTTTGCATGTAAATGTACCTTTGATAGTAGAAAATTTTGATTTATATTTAGCTATGGTGTACAACTTCTAATGATAATATCTCAAATCTACTAATTTATCTTCAATTCCTTTCCACCCTAGAAGTCCCTTTAAATGTAAAACATTAAATTTTTGATGAAAATTTTGAATAATGGCGTCCATGTTATGGCAATTATTTTCTAGCTGAAACATCAAAACTTTCTTCGTGGTTACCCTCCTAACCTCAAGAATAGTTTTGATCGTGTTTGTGATCTCAAATTATTGCAAATCATCCTTAGTTTTTAAATTTATGACCTTTATTAATTTATTTTCCTCTCTTGGCATCTATCCTAAACTTTATTTGACTTGGCCAAATAATTCGTTTGACCTCTGTGCTAGTACTTCTTGTTCAAAAATTATCTCTATTGAAGGCCAAATCTCTGTAATAGATTCATTGATTTCAACCCATATATTTTCCTTGGCCTGTGATAATGTTTGAGATATTGTAGACTTTTCCTCTGGTTGATCAATTCCATGTGTTAACCTGTGAGATTTTTGCAGCTCTACTACATATGAATTATCTACTCTTACATTTTGTTCCTACAAACTTTTGAGTTGGGCCTTCAATTTATCAATTTCGTATCCTTTGATGGATAGGTCATCCATGGAATTGACCAAATATTCTTATGCATATTTATACTGTGTCCTTGTTGTAATTTTTGTCAAAGTAGATGCCTCTTATGTACCTGTAATTGGAAATTTTCCTACAATAGGAAATGATGTTAATGGAAAAACTACTAGTTGACAAGATTGTTCCTTTTCCTTCCATAGTTTTTTTATCACAACTTCCATCTGCATGATCTAATCATTTTGTTCAATAATTATTTTGAAAATTTATTCTTTATCTTGTTCTAAATGCCCAACTTCCTTTTCTTGAGGATCTTCGGTTGATGGAAGCTTCGATTTCTTTCAGAGTGCTACGATGTATACATTTTTTATTTTTACAATTTCTTCAACTGATTTTACATATTTGGGATCATATCCGAGATTTATTAGTAAATACTCCAAAGATTTTATCTTTGTGTCTTTGGCCAAGGAGGATATATTTTCAAGCTTGAGCTAGGATTGTATATTATTAACTGAAATCTGCAAATTTGAAGCTTTCATGGAAGTATTTTTCAATTTTGAATAAAACATCTCACATGTTTGCTTGTGCATATCCATCTGATCAATAGGGTGAATTTGATAAGCATCAAAGGTGAAGATGGATTTCTTATAATCATGTGTTATATTAGGAAAATGGATTTCTCCTTGGAGAAAGGAAATCTACATTTTCCATTTTTCTTTGTTAAAAGCTGAGAGAAGCCTATGTTGAGAAGTTGTTGTTTGTTTCCCAAATTGTGCATAAGTCAAAGCTGTAAGCATTTCATTTCGTTTCTTCAACTTGTATTTATCAAAAATGTTTGGCTCACCTTTATCATGAACCAATTATAATGTTTGAGATGTATTCAATGACTCTTGAGAGGCCAAGGAGGATGGAGATATTGTGAAAATATCCTCAGTGTTTAGGAAAGTGGTAGCACAAGTACCTGTTAAGACTATAGTGGAATGTTGATCCCCTTCCCATAGAAAATATGTTGATCAACCAATTTTCTTCTTTTTCTTCTAGACATGAAATTTCTTTGCCCCAATAGCTCTAACTAAAGGAGAGAGATCCTCTCTTGGTATTTTTTCCTGTTTCTCTTGGGGCACTGGAGTCTGTGAAGTTGTTGTGGATATGATCTTCTCTTATGCCTCCTGCAGAGTGTTTTCTTCCCACTTCTCTTGATTCATGAATTTCTCTTTTTATGGTTTGCAGTGTGGGCTTATGGAGTAGTTTTATGCTCTACTCAGCTTGGAAATGATACCAAGTAAAATTGAACTTAAAATTCATTTTTTTTATGAGTAAGTCAACTTCCTTGCATACTGCTCTGGTATTGCAAATGAATGGTCCAATTTGAGTTTCAATTTTGAACTAATAATTCTTCTTTGTTGCCACAAAATGGATATCATCCATATTGATCATCTGTCTTATATACTCTAATGAAAATATCCCGATAGGGACAAATTTCAACAACTTGTATGGAGGAAATTCACAACCATATACCCTAACTTATGTGTAGTTCTGGTACAAGTACCAGTCCTCTGTCTTGGATGAATCAGTAAGGTGTAGATATATTTTTATCTTTGTCCCTATCCTTGGTTAAATGTCACTGTTCAACAAGAAAATAGTTGTATATAGAAATTGGTCAATGAACTCACTGTATCTAAACTCAGTAGTATGTTCCCTCACTAGGAAGGTCTAATGAATCACCGATTATGCATCTCCCAGCTCATCTAACTTCCGTAATGCAAATTTCAATATGTTTTCTTGGTAAAACATGAATAAATAAACCACCACTGAGGCATATTTGAAAATGCCTTCGATAGAAAATTTCAATAGTTGATCATTGAAAGTATTAGCCAAGAATTAAGTGTAATTAGATATAATGGAAGGCTTTTCATCCTTGGAGAAGATTGAAAAGAAACCAAAAAACACTTCATTTACACGTTGATCATATTGATAACCCAGGAGATAGGAAACTATGGAGATGTTTTTTTTTGTCATCTCAGGAAGCATGGAGGAGGGGTATGGAGGATCCTTTTTAGGTAATTTGGCATCTTCAGGAAGGAAAATTTCAAAAATTTTAGATCTAGTGGGGAAAGTAAGGGTTATAGATATCCATGAAGGCTTCTTCTGAGAATGGCTTAAGGGTTTCATTATTTTGTATTTTCAGCATTTGATTAATTTATTCAATAGTAATGGTGAACAAAACATCACCATTGTGGGCTACAATGGCTTTCTGGCTGGGAATGTACTTGGAATAACATTATATTACAAACTATGGGAAAAGGTGGGTTTGGGGAAACATGAATTGGGGTCGGAAGGAGTCCCAAAACCCTAATTCATCACTCTTATCTATATGATTTTTTTTAACCAACTATGAAGTTCATGTAAATCAAATTCACAAGCAATTTCAAGGATCTTATTTTGTTCATCAACTAGGGGTAGATAATCTAGGTCAGCATTGGGAGGTAGCATAGGGTTTTATTCTCCTTTATTTGATTTCCCTTTAGGGACCATGATAATTTAGAGAAAGGAAAGGAATTACTAAGCTACCCGGTAAAATTCGAGCTTCGTAATTTTTCTGTAATTATGGTGGCTAACCTACCTGATTGCATGAAATAGGACCTCGGGTTTTGTTGAATGGATGAAAATATAGCTTGAATTTGATGACGAGATGCCTTTACGATGTCCTAGAACCAGAATATAGAAGGGGGGCACCGGTCGGGGTTGCAGAGGTTATATAATTCATTGTTGGATTGCAATGGTTATAGAGAAATATCAGTTGATAGGGACAGCGTTCGCATGGTGAATGTGTATTTCAATGGGTCTTTAGAGCGGGTTGGAAAGATGGTGCAATGGGAATGGTGGAGGAATTACGGAGTGGATGCGAGGGGGAGGTGTGGAAATAGGGGAGTGGATGCGAGGCGGAGATGTGGTGTTGAGGGGATGGAGCGGATACGTGAGGGTAAATGGCTCTTTTAATAGGCAATAGCGATAAGAGTGGTTTTCAGAGGGGGTATTGGGTGGTAAGAAGTTTTTAGAGGGGGGCGGGTGGGTTTTGCGAACCGTATGAGTGTTCGCCACATCACAGAGTAGTAAACCTCTTTTCAGACCCCCACCCGAGCCCCCCTTGCAGCGGTTAGTTGTTGGAGGGGCTGGGGAGTCTGAAGTGGATGGCCTGTCGTTGATCTGAGCTGGTGGGATCCTGGCCGTCAGATGTTGCACCTACTTTATTGCAGAAGAACAAAGTGTATCGAGTCCACATTATTACATGAAAATTCAAGCTTACACTGTATATAGTTCTTTTATAATATTAATATGATTAAAGCATTAATCTAATTAAACCATGTTTAGGCGGTATTATTTAATTTATTCAATATTAATTTTAATTTTTTAATCGCGATTATAATGTGTGCTTAAAAAATTTACTTATCTATAATCATTATAATTAATCAAGCTTAATCATGCTTAAGTGGTGTGATTAAGCTTCTCATCATATTTATCAAACTGTAATGTGGGATTTTAACTAGCAGCACATTATTTAAAATATTTCTAAAGTATTACTGAAACTAATTTTTGAGTGGAATTTAGATTTACACAATGATTTTATTTTTGGGGTATTTTTATCCTTTTTATTTTTCATTCTTCTCATATTTTTTGACCTTTTCATATTTTATTTTTTCTTCTATTTTTTGTATCCCCTTTTGTATTTTCATTTTTGTTTTATTTTCTTTTCTTTGAAATAATTTACACGATGGAATATTATTTACAATATTATATATAACAAACTTTATAGATAATAAAAAATTTATCCTGTGAATCATAATACCTAACATAATGACCAGTTCTCATGTAGATGTTTGTAGTCGGCCTTGATAGTGTCCTGGATTCAAATCTAGGATTGAACAATTGTTCATTGAGTTTGAGTGATCAGTTGTATCAGGGATTTTGTACCATTATGGATCTATAGATTGGTAGATCTACTCTATATATTTTTGCTTCAATGTGCATCTATAGTCCCCACTCAGTATCGACAGTGTTCATCAGTATGCTACAACAAGTGTTAGTTCATTTCATTTCTCAGATTTAGGCTCCTTCAACAGACATATGTTTATAGTTTTATTGTGCATATGCTATTTATTTTCTACATCATGAAGATATGGATCTATGTATCATTGTACTCTTGTTTGATGAAACATTTGATGATGATATAAGAAGAATAGCTTTCAAGGGTTTTCCCCATAGTGAGCTTTTCCCTAGTCTTGGACCAATCCCAGTGTCTCTATGTGTACATGTTTTTCTTCCTCTGTTCTGTTACGTTTTGCTGCCTAGATGATGATGATGGTATTGTTATTTCTATATGGTTTCTCATGCTAATGGTTAATAACATAGATCTGTATAATGACATAATGATTTTGGGTGAATTTAACATGTTATTGAAGAAATGAAACTATCAAAGAAAAGAATAATGTAGCTCTATCAAAAATTAACATTGAATCCCTCATGATTCTACAAAATCCTAACCATGCTACTCTACTCTGTCATGTTATCAAAAAAAAAATGAATTGAATCTATGCTTACAATCTAGAGATTGAAAAATATGGGGCTTCAGTTTGTTGTTGCTATTTGAGGTAGGTTTCTCATAGCTTGGAATCAACAACCATCGGGGCCAGTTGTGGAATTTCTTCACCATGTCTGTGGAGGGACTCGAGAGCATATGGAACTAGATTACCTTACTTGGCCTTGAACTTATTAGAAAAGGTTGCCAACATTGTGTTCATTCTGATTGGTTACACCAGGTACTGTGTGATACTTTCCTTTGTCACCTGCAAATTGCTTGAGTGGACCAAGAAATGTCTATATTTATTGCAATACTTATTCTTGGTTTCTAACTGTACCTATTATCTCGAGAGAAGGTGCACCATGAGCTTTAACCACCGACTCCAACCCGCTGAGAAGATAGTTGTATGAGGCAAGGACTCTGTCCAGATCCTTATCCAACCTATCTCGTGATTGGATCTTCATACACAACTACACTTTATCATTTTGGGTAGTGATCCAATCCTTCTTTGGAAGAGTTTTTGGGGCCTCCGGATACATGTTGGTCCATTTATGGAGGTTTTCAAGTGTCGTGGAGGCCTCTTTTAGCCTAGAAGACTTCTCTTTAGTGTAATATTGCATAGCAAGAATATGAGTGACTCTATGATGTGACTTCATTATATCTTCATAAATTAACAACATGGCACCTCCCAAGGTCTCGGTTTTTTCTCTTATTGAGGATTTAAATTCTTTTATGCTTGAAAAAGTTAGGCGAAGGGATAAGTTTTCTTCTTCTAGATTCCTATTCTCTTATTATGCCTTAGAAGCCATTTTTTTAGATGCATATAGTTTTTTCGGTAGCTCTAAAATATATTTTCTCATCCTTCTAACATTTAATTCAGTTGCAGTCACAAAGGGTGTCCCTGCTGAGGCAATCATTTCAAGATTTACCATAGTTTCCAAGATGATTTATTTTTCCATACACATGGGTAAAGGCCATGTTGTTTTTTTGGAGTGACTGTATCTCCTCTCTTGCATGATATTATGATTTACTTAATCAAAGGTGAGTCTGGTAAAGTATAACTCTTCATCCTTCGCCTTGCCTCGAAGGCCTAACTCTCTGAGGGGAAGGTGTCCTCCAGTGGTGGGAGTGGACGGAGGGATATCCAATGGAGGTAGTTCCACCTGTACATTGAGATCTTGTTATTGTGCCAGGGCCTATTCTCCTTCTTTGATGGCCTCTTCATGCACTATTTTGTATTTGTCTTCCTTTCCCCTTTTCTCTACTTCCATCCTCTTCTTTTCATGTTCTTCTTATTTTCTCTTCTTCCCCATTTCGTATTGTTTCTTGCAATCTTCGTACTTTATCTTCTATTTTTTCTTTTTCTCCTCTTCCTTGAATTGCCCCTACTCCTCCTCCTTATTTTGTTGTTCCTCCTCTTATTTCTTTATCTTCTCCTCTTCTTGTTTCTTTATTTTCTCATCTTACTGTTGCTTTTTCTGTTTCTCTTATTGTTTCCTTTTCTCTTGCTCTTCATGTTTCCTTTTCAATTGCTCTTCTCGTTTCCTTTTCTCTTTCACTTCATGTTGACTTTTCTTTTTCTATTCCTCCCACTATTTTATTCCTTCTTCACCTTAGTTTTATTTCTTCTATTGATCTTCATATTCTTGTGACCTTTTGAGCTGTTCTTATATCTTCCTTTTGAGCTACTTCTTTTTCGTTGCCAAGGACACATTTATTTTTTGTAAAGTCTCGTTGTCTTCTTTCTCCCTTTGGCTACTTGGGGACTCTTCAACTTATTTTATGTTTTTTGGCTTGATTGGGCCTATGCCCAGGTTCATATATGGTTGCACGAACCAAAAAAACCCACTATTACTAGCCCTTTTAGCAACAGATTATTGCGCAAACCAAAGTCTCACTGGAGGAAATATTGGGGGATGCTAAAACCAGTTTTCTACATCTAGAGGGACTATGGAGTTTGGCTTTTGGGCATATATTCTCTTTAACATTTATCAGAGATTCACAAAAAAATATGCGAACTACGCAGTCAGTGTTCAATACTTCTAGGTAACTAGCTTTCATACTATGTGATTATACTTTAGCATGCATTAATAAACATAAGAAACATAACCCAAACTTTGTGATGCAAATATAGATAAAAAAAACTAACTTGGAATAGATAACATCAACATTGACATAAGGAAAACATAAGTAAAGAATAGAGATCTATTTTCAATGTCTTCTTTTATTACTTAAGTTCTTCTAATACAACACTTTCTACCTTGTGCACTCAGCTGCAGGGGTCTACACACTCAGCTACAAACTTCCTAAGGTCTTCATGCACTCATATGTAGGAGCCTTCCCTTTCACATAAAAAACAGAATACAGAGTCAATTCAACATTATATCCGAATGCGTTATATATTTATTTCATTGATTTATATCCAAGAGATATCCCTAGACTCCTTACATAGTCTTCTATTTTACAATACCAGGGTCCAAAATCCATGGTTGAAGCTCTAAGTATTCAAAACATTCCCATCCTTTTACAAAATAAGGGACTTAGTACCACCCCAAAGCCCCTATGACTCTAACATATCTACGTGTGGCGTGATTCGCTCTGCAAAATGCAGTTTCGTTTACAAAAACCTCGATCTAGGGGTACCCTTTCCAACAATCCCATAAAGATGTGACTCGTCCTGATTCACTCAGTTAGTGCATCCTCAATATTAGATTTGGTGTTGCTCAAGGAATCCTTCAGTGGAAGAACTATCTCTATGCACTACTTCTTGACTTCACATACTTCGTTTAGCAGCTTTTCGGTGGCTCACCTGGCAATCTTATGAGAAATTTACTTTTGTGTCTAGCACAACGCCTTCAGTTTTTTATCTGCAGTATGCGATATATGAATGGATTTTTCTTCCCATGGCTGTGTTATGGTGGTGATAATATGATCTTTTCTGTGTATCTCATCAATATCTCCTTGCAAAAATTTACCGTCTTGGATACGGGAATATCATTGTGCCAGTGTTAAGGTCTTCAATGTAACCTTAATGTGGTATATTTGTTCCAATTTCTTGCATATTTCTACTTCAATATTCTTCATATGAGGGTCCTCCTACAATGAGACCCAGACATCCAACATGTATTGAAATATTTTGCTACAAGCATGGACTCTGGAATACATATTGGTAGTGGAAACCTTAATATTCGCTACGCGCTGCTCCTGAACCTCTAGTGGATTAGTGGCTTGTAATTGCAATTGTAGCTCAACGATCTTCATATTGGGCTTTTGTCATATCTTGTGGACTTGGGCCTTGGAGTATTTGACCACCATCGCAATATTTTTAACTTTTTATTCTACCAGTGTCTTAGCCTAAATCTGTAGATTAGGTATTTCGCTCCAAACCTTGGCGATGGCTACCTCCAACTTTTGTCTGTGCACAACTTCCTCACCTCACTCCTACACAGCCTATTGCTTGTCCTCAGCCATTTGTTTCATTCTTTCATAACTTCCTCGATAATCAATAGGGTGTGTTGTTCTCGGATCTGCAACTCTTATGTGATTCCCTAATGGAAATCATGCAATTCTATCAAATGGAGCGCAACAAGGTTGATCCTGGTATTTTGCTAGTGTGACACCTATGCCTGATTCTCAGCAGTGTCAAAGTGCACACTTACTGCAGGGATCTGCACAACACTAATTTCAGCTGTAATAACCATATTCTGACCTATTGTATCCATATTTGGTGATGCCCCCCTTAATTGAATCGTGCTCGCTTGAAGCCTGCTTGCCTAAAGCATGCTCGCTTTCACTACGCTCATCTGGACCTATAATTCCTTGAGGCCCTTATGGACCTCAGCCAATACACTCTTGTATTGGTCCTCAATTTTTCCACACAAATTCTTGGTGACATGTTGGAAAATATCACCAATCTCATCGAAGTTTCCCGCACTGAGGACCATTCACTCTCAGTCGAAAAACTTGTTTGACTTCATCTTTTTCCGTGCACCTCCGCCACCTAGTTTTTGTCGTCTCTTTAGAATGTAACAAGAGAGGGGGGTTTCTAGGTCAATGAACATTTCCTTGCCACTCTAATCAATGCCCCCTCTCATCTCTTGAGCATCCTTCTCCGTCTGTTGCTATGCTTCTTTTTCAGCCTTATTATCGGTCGTGAATGAGACTTTCTTAGGTTGTTTGTCAGTGTATTTCTTTCCAGTCTGTGTGCCTAAGGTACTGGTCTTCGCACCATTGGTGCCTGCCAACTCTATGTCTGCCCCTTCCATGGATGGTGTTAAACAATCACTTGGCCATTCACTAATAATGCACGCAATAACATCCTGGGTCACTAGGTATGGAAGCTCGTAGTGGACCTTTGCAAGGTCCTTCTTCGCGCAGATGTGCACATGGTGAAAATCTGCTTTAAAATCAATGAACTGACATTATTCTGCAAAAATCCATGGTGATAGTCTTGGCTTCTAGCTGATCACCATGTGTAGACTCATCTCAAAACCTATCCAAAATAATTTGTTCTCCATCACTCGCGTAGGCTCCTTTCAATGCCAGAGCGAGGCATACCTCACAGCCTCGCAGATGTCCGGTGTTACACCATTTTTTGGTCATCTAACCTGTTACTATTAGATGGACCTAAGTACACCATGTAAGACCAATTTTACCCTAAGTAAAATTTCTTTCACTATGAAAAATAACTTAGTAAACCACCTTTATTAAGTTGTTTATGGTCTAAACAGGAAACCCGATGAGGAAATATTAAATAAATCTACATTTGTTTGATTTTCCTCCAGGAATAATTAGTTAAACAATATTTTAATTAATATTCCTGGTCATATTCAACCCAAAACAGGAAAATTAATTAGATAAATCATTATTTATCTTATTATTTTCTAGGAATAATTATTTAAACCTTATTTCAATAATATTCCTTATTAAATTTGACTAAATAATTCATAAATAATTAAATAAATCATTATTTATTTGATTATTACTCAACCACATCCTTAAAATAATAAATAAATCATTTATTTATTTATTATTTACAAATAAAAGGATTTGACCCAAGTCAAGTTCTTTTTCCCTCCAACAAATATAATAAAATATTCCATAAAAGTTGGATCTTGATTTGGTTAATAATATTTTAACTATGCACCAATATCTAGACTAACTTAATATTTTGTTATAAATAGAAGGGTTTTTCCATTCATTCACTACATTTTGTTGCCTAAAGGTCACCTTGGATCTATACTTTTTCTCTGATTTTGATCCACCAACATTGTCATATTTTTCTATCTTTTTGCTTGTGAGCTCCCTTCGAGTTCCATTTTTTTCTGGGTTTTCTACACCATCAAGAGAGAGGGATTTTAGATCTGAAGTGCTGAGGACTTACAAGAACCCATCCCATTGAGGAGGACTAGTAACATCCTTCTATGTTCTCCTCCCAGGTGCCATAAATACAAAAATCTTTAAACATATTCTTGTCTTGTCTATTGGATGCATGGAACAACTCTTGTTTTTCTTTATTGCTTAATGTCTTTTAATGCATAGATCTATATTTTTGCAGCATTTATCTTGATCACCTAATTGCAGATCTAAATATATTGGCAGCCATCTTTTCTTTTAGGGTTGTTTTTAATGAACGGCTAAAATGACCCATTTTCATACACTTGCGATTAAGATTCATACTAACAACTGGTGACTCCGCACGGATTTACAATTACTACCTTCGTTGTTTCTTAGATCCCTGCATATCCAACTACTTAAAATCCTAGGATTTCTCTTTAGCTTCTTGTTTTTCTTTTCTTAATGTTGTTTTTAACCTATAAAACTCTAAAACATTGAAAATTCTAACTTCCGTGCATTTTTGGACCTATTGCGCAGGTGATCGGCATCAGCCACAACTGAGACGACACATCCTTATAAAACCTTCTCCTGAGAGCACCGAAAGTACAGGTCACACTTTTTGGGCTAAAACCTATTATCTAAATTTCCAAGGCATAGAAAATAGGCCAGAACCTATGACCTGAGTAAAAATTAGGTCAGAAACTACGACCTGGACCTTTTGCAGGACTTTTTCTAAAAATTTTATGGGTTTGTCTGGGCCTCTGTTCAGGGTTGTCTGACCTCCGTCTCTACCCATTTTGGATCTGTGCTTGTTCTTTTTTACTCAAAAAAGTGGGAACCTCACCCTCTAGGGCTTCAGCACCCTCCACATGTTGTGGAAGAGTTTTAGCTGTTGCAGGCTGTCTGAAATTTCAGAGTGTTCAACCTTTTTTTCAGATTTGATACCTTACCTTCAGATCCACCTTAGATTGGCTATTTATCCATCCAAATCACTTATTTTCTATTTTTTTTGGGTTTTCCTTTAGGGTCCCCTCCACTTCCCTCCAAGAGATAGCCTTTCTCCACCTCATTTACAAAAAAATTTCCTCCGATTTTTTGTTGTTTTTCTGCACCTATTTCCAACAGATCTGCCCTCTACATCCCTGTCCCTCCCAACCTAAGATATGTTGGTTATTTTAGTGTGTTTTGATTAGATTTTTTACCACATATAGACTACTTTTTGAGAGGCCCACCTCCTTAGGTTTATATTAATGCATAATTACCTGTTTATTTTCTGTTATTTCAGTTTCATATACTGTTATCTGCAGATTTATCTACAGTTATACAACACACTTTTTCTTTTTCTCTACAAATGTCTGGGTTTAAAAATTAAAATTTACACACTTATCACACACACCCTAAGTGAAGAAGAGCTTGGTTAACACTGCCAAGAAAATACTTTTAAACATTGAGATAAGTTGATCCTGCACCTCTCTACCCTTGTTTCGACATTGTAATCAGTTGATTATGCACCTCTCTGCTCTTGTTGGTCTCTCTTCCCTTTGTGCCGTGTTTGCACCTTCACCATTGTGCCTCCAAGGTGTTTATACCTAAGAATTCTTGGCCTTCATCATCATTTTCCAGGAGGAAGACTTACTCCTCCGCGTAGGATTCAAGTTAGTCCTCCATCGAGTCTGCACTTCGACTCCTCTTCTGGTTCATTGGGTTCCCCTTTCGGTTCCGCCCTCGGTTCTCCCCCTGTAACCTTCACCATGTCTAGTTTAGGACCTAACGCTGGTGGTAGCCCTGGCCCTAATGCTGGCAATACTACTGGTGGGATCGCAACAGGAACTACCCCGGCTTCTCCCTTGCTTCCATATATGGCAGGCCTCAGTCTTCCTGATTTTAACCCGTTGATCAATGACCATATACACCATGACACTAGTTGGAGTGTTATGCCAACCAAGCTCCCTTCCGACATCCTCAAGTTTGAAAGTCTTACTGGAGAATATCCTACAAATCATGTTCGATTTTTCCACATGTGGTGTTCGTCTAACTCCATTACCAATGACTCTATTTGTCTTCGGTTGTTCCAATGTATGCTTACTCGTGAAGCTTGTAAGTGGTATGTTGATCAGGCCTCATCCTCTCGTACCACCTTTATGACTCTTGCTCAGGCTTTTCTATCTTATTTCCGTCTTCCCCTTTGTTATGACACTGGTACCGAAATTTTGACTTCTTTCCATCAATCATCTGCGACCTGCCTATTCGATCATGCCCAGGAATGGCAGAGAAGAAAAATCCTACGTCGAGCCCCCACCTTCGAAGACCGTCTCTACATGGATTGTTTCCTTAGATCTCTATTTCCTGCTATCAGTAAGGATGTCGCATCACATTTCTCTCAAACCAAAGAAGCCGCTCTCCAAATTGCGTTAAAATATGACCTAATCTACGCTCAATCGGGTTATGTTTATACCATTCTACCTGAACTTCCTAGATCTGGTGGTGCCAACACACTGGGGACATCGCATGTCGCTGACGGTATCATTGGATCTCTCTCTCATCCATACGCTCAGCATACCATGGGCTATAGTTTTCCTCAGGGAGGGCCTAACACCTCCAACACTTTTTCCCCTCCTGGTAGCATGTATCCAAGATATGGCATGCCTCCTCCTTTTGTCGAACCTCCTATTTACCACAATGTTATCCAACTTCCTCATTATCCATATCTATAGCCTAGTGCTCTATCTCCTCCAGCATTAGTTCCTCTACCTCCCTTGCCTTCTCAAACCCTACAACAGTAGCGGACGCCCCCTGGGGGGTAGGTGTATGCATAGCAGGGTGCGATTAATCCTCCTCCTTCCAAAAATAAGACGAAAGGCAGTCAAAATCAATATTCCTCCGGTAATCCTGGACCTAATCCAAAAAATAATGCTCCTGACACTACTAACCATCAACAAGGCACTCAGCCCAAGCAGGACAGGCATGTTCGCAAGAAAAAACCTTGTTCTTGTTGTGGTTGTTATGGTCATTACACGCACGATTGTCCTATTTTACCACAGATGAAGCATATATGGGAGTCTCAAGCAGCCTTGCGAGGACGGCAAGCCTCCCCTTCCATCCCTCCCAATCATGTGCCTATTCAACTGACTGTGTTTACTAATCCTTTCGCTCAGCAAGGATTTGTGGCTACCCAACCACCTGAAGGTCAGGTGGCCACTCAATATCCTACATCTGGTACCTCCGATTACGATATTATCATGATGAAATTTGACCAACCTATAACCATAGACCTCAACCTTCAGGCTCAGTCTCATCAGTACAACAAGCCTCCCACTATGTCTGTCCCCGAGCCAACTTCTTTAGGTTCTACAGAGCCTCTTTCGACAACTAATGGTCCTTTTCAGATCCCTCAGCCTAAGGCAGAGGTTCATACCAAGATCCCTAAGGGACCACTATGCCAAAATACTTCTTCTGGAGATGATTCCCATTCATATAGTATAGTAGATGATTTGGCACAATCTCTTACTGCCATCTCAACGCTAGAACTCCTCTATTCGTGCCCTTCACAATGAAAACCTCTACTATCTGCCATGGGTGCTATAAATCATTCAGATGATCGCTTGATCGTCCTCAATGTTGACCGGTAAGAACATCCTCCTCTTCCTGCTTTGATCCCCTTCCAAATCCCAGTCAAGATCTGGAACGCCGATGTTTCCCAGTGCATCATTGATGAGGGGGCATCCACCTGTGTGATGTCTGCTTTGGTTTGGAATCAACTCAGATCACCTTAGTTGGCGCCTTCCATGATCACTCTTCGAGCGTGTGATGGCCACGCCTCCCATCCCATTGGCTTATTCTGCAATTTTCCCATTACTCTTGTGGGCAAGACTGTTTGTGTTGACGTAGAAGTCATTGATGCCCCCTTATATTACAACATTCTATTGGGTCGTAGCTACACCTATGCGATGTCTGCTATCCCATCTGTGGTTCACCCCAAGATGTCCTTCCCTAATCACGAAAATATAGTCACCATTGACTAGTTGACATATTATGAACCGAGGTCTCAAACCTCCCATCAGTCCATCATCTATTTGGTGGCCAGTATGAAAATCATCGATCCTTTGACCAGTGTCTCACCTAGAGTCTACAAAGACTCCTATTTTCTTGGTGCATTCCCTGGTCTTCCTTCTCCTGCCTCTAATCCCATCGCATCGAATGTTTGCATTATGTAATCATCTCGAGCTCCCCTCAAGTGTCCTGCTTTGGCTATTCAACGACCTCGCCCTCCGCATCCTATTCCTAGCCCTTCGATTCAGCCTTCTGGACCCCATCCTCCTGGCCCTTCACCCGTAGCTGGTGTCCATGAGCCTCTCTACCCTCCTGGAACAGTTCCTCCAGGCCTTAACCATCTTGGAGCTGTCCTGCCTGGCCATTACCCCTCTGGTCAAATAACATTCCTAGCTCCCCCTCTTAGAGTGTACACGGTACCTGTCATGCCTACCCTATCTCTTCCAAACTTGACCTTGGGGATTCCCATCTAGTACCGTGATCCCCCAGTCACTACCCCACCTGGTGAACCCAAACCTTATCTTTCTTTGACCTCGGTTCAACTGGTCCCTATGACTTCTCCCGCTGCTACAGTGCCTCAGCCACCTCAACAGGAACCATCTCCTATTGTGACCACTTCGGGTAAGAAGGGAAAAGCTTGCAAGAGGGCATCAAAAGACAAGGCTGCCGCGACTGACACTGCTCCTCCTCCGCCTTCAAAGCCTTGCACTTTGTGTGATGTCGTCGGTCATGCCACCCATACCTGTCTTGAGTTGCCCCGTATCAAGCCCATGGTTAATGTTGTGTTCCCTGAGTCTACGGTCCCTAAAACCTCTAATTCTTCCTCGAATGCAGCTAATAACCCTAAGAATATTGACACCAACCAACCTTGTGCTTTTAGTGATCTCCATGGCCATTATTCCCACCATTTTCCCTGCCTTACGCATTACCGCGCCTCTTTAGAGGTAGTTCGAAAGTACGAGTTGAACATAACCAATCTACCTCTCCCGTAGTTGCGCAGTATGCTACCGGCCAGCTTGAGGATTTACCCGCTCCCATTGACATTCCCCCTCATGATGTCGAGATGACGGAGTCTGTAGCCACCATCCTCTACCTGTCTTCATCCATGATACCCTCAATGGAAGCTCCCTCTGAATCTTCCTCTCTTTTTTGACTTGACCTCCCTTCAGTGATCACCCTGGGCTCAAAATTGGTGGATCCCTTATCTGCTTATTCTTTTGTCATCCCCCGTGACGATGCACATGTGAACCTTTCTTCTCATGATGATGAGTCAGGTAGCTTCGCTGCGTCATGTGGTCTCCCTTCCTCCAGTCACTCCATCTTCTATTGTGATGATGACATCATGGAAGCCTTGTCCACCCCTGACTTCATCTTTCCCATCCATAAGTGGGATGGCACCATCCGTGTCTATGGTGAATTTCTCATCCTAAGTAAAAGCTACACCTAAGGAAGCTCCTACACACCACCTTCTCGTCAGTGTGCGGGTGGTAGACATCCTACCCGGATCACTCCCTCTCGCAGTGTCTGTTCGATTTCTACTATGCGCTCAGGTTGTCAACATTCTTCATCATCCTCCCATTTGTTCTCTTATGGCACCTTTTAGGTGGACCTCTTGTCTAAACCTTATATTGGTTATGCTGATGGTGCAAGTCGCTACTCACGAAATCTAGCCTCGGCAGGTTGGGCCATATTTACCCCCTTGCATTCGCTTTTTCTCTCGAATGGTGTATGCATTGGTACTCCTACCAATAATCAGGCTGAATATGATGCTATGCGAGGTTTATTAGTCGATTCCCTTTCCCATCGCATCATCCACCTTCATGTTCATTTAGATTCCCTGCTTCTTGTCATGCAATTGAATGGTGTCTATCGTGTGCATAATCCTATCCTTTTAGAAGATATTTACGAGTGAAGCTTTTGATGCGTGAATTTGAAATCATTACATTCAATCATGTACTTAGAGCACAAAATCACTATGTAGATAGCATTGCAAACAATATTCTAGATTGGCATTTAGCACACGCATTTAACACAAGACAATAACATAAAACCACCAAAACAATGCATATCCATAATATGTGTCATATAAAATGTTTTGGAGTCCATTAAATCTGATACATATGACATGCCCATAGCATGTTACAAAAAATCAAAACTGGGGGCACCAACTGGCCCTACACACCTACTCACTATCTGGAGGATCTCGAGCCAATGGCTTTGCTCCTACAATTCATAGATCGCGCATCCCCTATCCGGCTATTGCCATGCGCCACGTGATCCCTCACCACTCCGAGGGTAGACCAATACATGGCTCTATGTATTGGTCGTCCAAGTCTTGCTAGCCATGCTCTGAAACACCAGTCAGAAGCCTCTCACATCTACGACAGATTTCCTCCAAGAGGGCTGCTGCGTCCTCATTTTGCGACGTTGTTGATCCACTAGGTTTTGTAGCTCCTGATACTGCAGGTCATCCCATATACCTTGCCAGTTTTACCAGTGCTGTATCTTCATACCAAAAGTGAAAGAATTAGTACCATATACAATATTATGAAACTTTACAATGCACATAACAGATTAGCAATTTTTCACTTACCATCGGGCCCCCATACTTGACCAGGCGGCAGTGGAAAGTCTGGGTCCCCACGATAACTCATCCCACTATAGGGATAGTCATCTATGTACAATGGAATATGATCCTATTGAGCAAATAACTCGGGTTGGAACACCCATACGACTACCCCTCCTCCTCCTCTACACAGTAGTCACCCCCACCGGAGCATCCTGGGCTCCCTCAGGCCCCCATCCTGGAGTTGTATCTAAATTCAAAGTGTTGGGATCTTCTCAAATAAGAGCGAGCACAACATTGTCCCATATGAACAGTCATGATTCACTTGCCGCTTGCATAGTGACAACTATCATTTCAACGACGACAACATCATCTGGGCCCACCCATAGTAGGTCCCACTCAACACACTCTCCATAAGCATCATCAGCCTTCCAGTGATGTCATGGAGTGCCTCGTTGCCCAGGATATGCAACACCATTGTGACCACAACAGGGGTCTCTAACCTCTCTATATCCCCGATGGGTATCCATGTCCCCTTGACATGGAGACCTGGTCAAGAATGGTGCTCTACAAAATCCATGATGTTCTGCCCTCGCGGCAACATTGGCTAAGTATTCCCAACCATCCCAAGTGGTGGGAGACTAGGCAAAAAATATATATCCTGGACCGTCAAATCAATTCGGTGCCCCTGCACTCTAAATACCTCATGGTACAAATCCCAATAGCTAACAATCCGGGCCAATAAGGGCTCTCTAGCCCTCATCAAAGGGTTTTCCAAAAACTTCAGAACCCCAAACCTCACTAATGCACTGCGGACAGCCTGATCCTCCCAGATCTTTGACCGTAATATGCCCAGGTCTCTCTCTCTCCAGGTCATCCATTATTCTTCCATATCTACATAAAACCGTCATATTTAGCAGTGTACAGATAGCAAATACTGTATCCAAACATAAAACCCCAGTTCTCAGCCAAAAAACAACACAAAAAAACCCCTCTCTATTAGGTTGCACTTTCCAAGCCCAATCCAAGGACAGGTCGTAGTTTTTTGCCCAAAGCCTGCTACCCAAGGCGTAATTTTTTCGCCAAAAAGTGCGACCCGACCATGAAGAAGAGAAGGGGTCTGTTCCTAAGCTCTAGAGACCTAAAGTGAACTGTCAATCCACTGAAATGAAAGAGTAGGGTTAGTAATCTTACCTACAACTGACGGATCTCGATTCCAACGGTCGGTTTGTGCGCTACGATCGCCACAAGATTTAGGGCCTTCTCTCCTGTCCACATTCACCACAGCTCCACATGCAAATGAGTGAATTTGGAGGGAAAATGCCTTATTAAAAGAGAAACCCTTGATTTTTCTTTCGCCTACTATGGCCAAACCATAGCTCAGTTCGACAAACTGTATGTACCATTGGAAAGCTCTCACCGAGCCCTCAAATGGGTATTTATTATTTTTTGTGATTTGATACTTCACCAAGATACATTTTGTCAAAGAAGGGTCACTTCACCACTCCTAAAAATCGAATTTCTTCACTTGCAACACTTTTACTTGGGGCACCACTTTTCCTTCATACTTATCCATGCTCGTATTGATTTTTTTCGTGAGTAACCATCATGTACTCATGTTTTTTATGGTTCCCATTGAACCTTTTATATGTGGAAACATCATCGAGTCACACTGATTTAGAGCATCCGAGTTGAGTCACCATCGCATTCATGGAGTCTATCCCGAGTCCCTTTATATCCCGCTATAGTCCTCCATCCTTCATTACTTGGTTCATCCCTCGTGTTGCACATTATGGCCTCCGGCCCTATTGCCCCTATCCTCCTTGATATTGTGTCAGTCACTGCGAGGTCATTCATGCCCTTTATGCTCTAACTAGGGAAGTTGTCCGTCCGCTACTCAGTAACCCCCATTTCATCATCATCCCTAGTGTTGGTATGTCAGTCACTGTACTATTTTCTCTCATGACTTAGTTGAGGATTCCTTATCGCCTAACCTATGGAAGACCTCCTTCTGTCAACATCACATCATTCATTCCAGAAGACAGGTCTAGAGGGCAGTGTACCTTGGTTCCAGCTTCCACTCTTGTATGGTGCTTCGGATCAGGTAAAGGGACTCCTTACAACCCTTTGACTTTATTGTTTCTCAGCTCCATCTCCTTACAGCATGATCGAGATCCGTATACTTGATGGTTCAGTGATGAAGCAGATTCGATCGGTGATTCCTGGGTGTGTGTGAGATGTTTTAGCCCTCATTAGGGGGTGGCCCTATAGGTAGCCCACCACATGCCCGGATGACCTCTTCATTACAACCTTTGATGCAGCTCCATATAATTGTTGATGTCAGCCTCCACGGCTTGTAGCGCCTTTTTGTTTGCATGTATCAGTCATATTTTTAGAGCCCCTTCTTGTTTACAGGGGCATTTGGGTTGTATTTGTATCTCATGTACTCAGATATTATTGTATAATTCTTGGTTGTTATCCTAGGCACAGTATGTATGTGGGATTCAATATCATATTTTTTATGGATCATGTTTATGCTAACATATATTATATAGTTCAGTCCCTTGTTTACTGGACGCATTATTCTTTGTAATTTGTCTTAGCGGGCATAGGTATGCCTCCCATGCCGCCTATAGCACAGGTACTCACTCATAAAAGAGACTTCTCACAGCTTTAAGTATTCCCTCCTTAGGGTCTATTCCTCTAGCGCTTTGGTCTACCTTATAATTCTCTCTCTCTGACTTCCCCTTCGGTGTCTAGTGATTGAGTTCTTACAACATACTTCGGTCATACAATTAGCTCCTAACTCTCGCACGCTTGGGGGAAATCAGTTACACCATTTTTTGGTCATCTAACCTGTTACTATTAGATGGACCTAAGTACACCATGTAAAACCAATTTTACCGTAAGTAAAATTGTTTTCATTATGAAAAATAACTTACCAAACCACCTATATTAAGTTGTTTATGGTCTAAATAGGAAACCCCATGAGGAAATATTAAATAAATCTATATTTGTTTGATTTTCCTCAAGGAATAATTAGTTAAACAACAATTTAATTAATATTCCTAGTCATATTTAACCCAAAACAAGAAAATTAATTTCATAAATCACTATTTATCTTATTATTTTCTAGGAATAATTATTTAAACCTTATTTAAATAATATTCCTTGTTAAATTTGACTAAATAATTCATAAATAATTAAATAAATCATTATTTATTTGTTTATTACTCAACCACGTCCTTAAAATAATAAATAAATCATTTATTTATTTATTATTTACAAATAAATGGATTTGACCCAAGTCAAATTCTTTTTCCCTCCAGAAAATATAATAAAATATTCCATAAAATTTGGATCTTGATTTGGTTAATAATATTTTAACTATGCACCAATATCTAGACTAACTCAATAGTTTGTTATAAATAGAATGGTTTTTCCATTCATTCACTACCTTTTTTTGCCTAAATATCACTATAGATCTATACTTTTTGTCTGACTTTGATCCACCATCATTGTCATATTTTTCTATCATTTTTCTTATGAGCTCCCTTTGAGTTCCATTTTTGTCTGGGTTTTATACACCATCAAGAGAGAGGGATTTTAGATATGAAGTGTTGAGGAGTTACAAGAGCCCATCCCATTGAGGAGGACTGGTAACATCCTTCTATGTTCTCCTCCCACATGCCATAAATACAAAATTCTTTAAACATATTATTGTCTTGTGTATTGGATGCATGGAGAAACTCTTGTTTTTCTTTGCTGCTTAATGTCTTTTAATGCATAGATCTAGATTTTTTCAAAATTTATCTTGATCACCTAATTACAGATCTAAAAATATTGGCAGCCATATTTTCTGTTAGGGATGTTTGTTACGCACAGCCAAAGTGACCCTTTTTCATACACTTGCGATTAATATTCATACTAACATCTGGGTCCACAGTGGGAAAATGTGACTCATCGGGACCTTTCCATGCCAGCGATGCAATTAAGAGCAGGAACCACGTGTAGTGGAATTTCTTGCCCTCCTCTTAAGCTTCTCTAGAGTCATCCAAGAATTCCTTGCATAAATAACTAACCCAGTCGTATAGTACTCCTTTGCTACACTGTGGAGCCAAATATACTATTGGTGCCAAAACCTCTTCTTCATGACACTTTCACATGATCTTGCCTGCCAAAATATGTGTGGAAAATTTCACTGTCTTATTTTCAATGGAGCTAATGGAATATCCCAGTGTTCCATTTGTGAATCCTGCTTCATCTTAATTTCCATTTGCTTATCTTCATATTTTCCTACAAATGCTTTTGCAAGGTCCAATCCTTGATAGGGAAGCGAAATTATTCTCCCGATCAACATCACATCAATGGGGAATCTTTCCCCCAACCGTAGACTATCATCATGCACCAGGGTCAACAGTTGGTGCACACAGATTGTGTTAATGATATTGCACCAAAATTTTCGAACATATAACATGTTTAATAGCCCTGCATTCTGAATTCCTGCCACCCACTTAATTGGCTCTACCCTTGTTACTCCAATAACTTCATAATAAACAAAGCATAGACACCTATTTGGCTCAAATTGAGTATATTTTATGGTCGTTGAAGTCCTAGTCTTTCATGCGCAATTGTGTTACTCGATGCATTTTCTCCAGCTACGCCATGATCCTGCATCCCGCGGAATACTTCAAATGCAATGAAGCCTTCCTTTGGTAGAGTGATTTATAGTCCTATTCTCTCTTTCAGTTACGTAGATCATTAAGAATCTTCTCCAACCATATAGTCAATGCAAAGCCCTAGGGGAGGAGTCCTCCCTTTATAACTTTAGCCTGCTTCCATTGATACATCCAAGAAAAAAATCACCATTCATATTCTCGAGATGAACTGTGTAACCCTATGAAATATTTCTGACAATATATGGCCCCAACCAGTGCATTTGCAGTTTACTCGAAAAATTTGTGAGCTTAATTTCATATAAAATAACTAAATCACCCTGCTTGAAATTATTTCTCTTAATATTCCTGTCATTCCAGGATGTTTCCCTTTCCTTTTTCACCTATTGGTGAAATCTAGCAATGCATTGAACTTCCTCCAACGCGAGCAATTGCTCCAGTATCTGATCCATAATATCGCTATCTAGCATATTTCTAACAGTCACGATTCTGAGACTAGGCACGATGTATTCTGTTGGAATCACCGTTTCCTGTCGATATACCAATCGAAACAGAGTATAACACGTCAAGTTCTTACAGGTAGTGATGTAGGCCCATAAGACTACAGTAATTCCCACATCCTAGTCATCCCTATAATCCAACCCTCATAATATTTTGCGTGATGGATTTCCTTGTGTAATTCCCTCCAACAACTCCATCATGTGATTCAAACAAAATGTCGTGTATTTCTTGCTCAGAGACATATCTTTGCAGTATCGCGTCAAACCCCTTCTTGTATAAATCTCCTGCAATCAGAGAAAAATATGCTGCTTTAACTAACAACTCTTTCTTCTTTTGTGTATTATACTCCGCAAGTGAGACTCCCATGGTCAAAAACTGAATGATGTCGACAAAATGATCATCTGCAAGCCAAATCACGAACAATTACGAATCAGTAAATCCTTCCTCAATATTCGTAGGCTCTTCACCCGTCTCGATTCTTTAAAAATGATTAGGCCCGACATTCAAATGTCCTCATTGAACTATTACTTTAAAATGATATTCCTGGAATAGTAATATCCATCTACAAATCTCCCCCTCCCCAACATAGGCTTGTTCACCAAGTATTTCAACGCAAAAATGATCGGTGAACATTTTGAATTGTGTGCCTAATAAATAATGTCTAAATTTCCACAGCGCAATACCATCGCTAAAATTTCACTCTCTATTGTGGAATAATTCCTTTCTGAATTACAAAAATTTTTACTTGCAAAGGCGACAAGATGATGAAGATCTGCTTCTCGAAGCTGGACTAACATAGCTCCCAAAGGTATGGAGGATGCATCGACATGAACGTGGAACTCCTTCTTCTAGTTTGGAAAAAAAAGAATTGGCACAAACACCATCTTTTCCTTTAGCACATCAAGGCTCTTTTGATAGTTATCATCCAAAAAAAATTAAGCATCCTTCTTTAAGAGCTTTTCGATCAACGGAATGATATATGCATATCCTTTATGAATTTTCTATAATACCCCATATGTCCAAGCGTCATGCATAGCTTCTTCACATTCTTTGGGGGCTCCAAATTGATTATGATAACAATATTCGTAGGGTCTACCATCAAGACCTATTTACCAAAAAATATGCCAGACAAAAAAATACATTTCTTCAAGTTTAAGGAGATTTGATACTTCCTGCAGGTATCCAACATGAAGTGAAGTCTTAAAACATGCTTCTTGAGTAATCTAAATATGGTACAATCATAAAAATACACCTCCAAAATTTTATGGATATATTCTTCAAACGTGGCGACTACGACTCTAGAAAATATTATCAGCGCATTCTTCAATCCAAACACCATGACCGTGTACTAAAAAGAGCTCCATTCAGTCACAAAGGTGGTCTTTCTCCTATATTTTGGTGTGATCCTAATTTAATGGTATCCTTAGAACCCATCTGTAAAGGAGTAGGCTTCCTTCCCTCCAAAATTCTCCAAAAATTCATTAGTGAAAGGTGTGGGGAATGGGTCATGTGCACATGTGTCATTCATCTTTCTAAGATCAACACAAATCCTTATCTCACCCTTGGTATTTTTCTCCTAGACTACCATAGGGATAACCCACTTGAATTCTTCTACTAGTTCAGTAATGCAACCACTAAGCATCTTCTCAAGTTACTCCTTCACTTTCTCTTTATATTTTGGGTTCAGCCGATATGGGCGTTGTTTCACCAACTTTCCATTAACGCCAAAATATCCTACAATACCTTTCAAATAAGACAACTTTGTTGGAAAAATATCCTGGTATTCATGTAATAAATCAAAAACCTTTATTACTATATCATTTTCCCCGTAATATCCGATATTTGCGAACTTGGGCTTCGCTTCTGATCCAATGTTAATTTTTCGTGTCTTTATACATTGTGCTATATCAAGTATCTATGATCAGGACCTGCAACTTGGCACTGTCCTTCGGATTCAGGAATATTGACATTTCACAAATCCTCCTCATTGTCTTCTGCATTCAACTTATAAATTTTTTAGGGAAGTTCCAACTACATAGCTCATGCAGGTTGCTCCCAAGTTGAGGGCTCCTTGGGAATCCGAAAAATACTAGTCCTGACGTCCACAAGAGCATCATCAATACAGTCCCGACCATATTCAAAGCTAGATGTTAATAAAATTCCTTTAGTTAACTCATCCCAATCTATGGTGCCATGGAACAGCTCACTTTCTATATACCAATTCTGAGGTACGACATCCAAAGTATGAAAAAATATATCCACCCATTTAGGTTGAGTTTCTTCACCCCAAGCCTTAGTCCAATGAGAAAATTTTTGTGGGGTTCGTCCCTACTATTGTATTTTTCAGTGAGAATAGTGTTTGCATAACCAAACTTGACCTTCATCAATCTATGATAATCCTTCCAACCTCCTATGTTTTCATTTTTTTTTCTCCACCATGTAGCTATTCTGGACCTCAAAGCAAAGTCCAAATATTCGTATCATTGCTCTTCGAGTACACTCTTTTCAAATTCATCAAGAAATAAGTTAACATCCCCAGTTACATCATAATAGGGAAATTCACGTAACTTTGATGTGACGCAGCAAGGCGATTTAGTAATTTTGTTACACCTCTTAGTAGAAACTTCATTCAATATTTTCTACCAATGCTCCAATTCTTCATCAGAGTCTGACATACATGAACTATCACACTCCCAATTTAGCCTCCTGTTAGCGGTCATATTGATCCAATATTTGTACTATGAATTTATCTTATAGATATTTTCGATATAACCATCACTGTATTCATTCTGAATTGGTTCTATATATTTCACTCCTTTCGAGGGATCCGAAGAAACAATGACCCTGGTACCATTCTTCTCACACACCATATTTTTTTTTTCCAGATTGATTATGGCATCCATATCCTAATCCCAATCAAATCCAAGAAAAGTAGGATATCGATTTCTATCATAAACAGTATCAATGACTTCGAAGTCTGATAACACGCGTGAACCGTCAATGTCTACCACAACACCATGCAATCGACCCGTGGGAATAATTTTCTGTTGATTCGAAATTCTTAGCTGAATTTCTGACCACTGCAGCTTTGTTCATCTCAGTCGTTCCCATGTCTGCTTTGGAAAAACATTTTTATTTCATCCTAGATCAAGAATGACTTGGTCCATTTCATAATCTCCTATCTCCGCAGTTAACCACATTTCTCTATCAATTCTCTTTTTGTTTTGGTATACCTTATTCACTATGCCTTTTTTAGGTTGTGGTTAATCTTTTCCAGTTCAGTTGTCAATCAGCTCCTGCAATCCATCCACAAATTTTTGATCGCTTAAAAAATTCATACATGTCCGCAAAAAGGACTTCAAAATGGATGGATCAAATTCCTTTGTCATAGTGATGTCCTTGGATTTATTCTTTTGCAGGATCATCTACATCTATGTTGCCGATGTCGAAGTTCTGGGGGTCATAAAATTATTCTTTGCATCCATGAATGTTTCCCTTTCTCACTACACATCAAACACAACATTATTTTCTCCAACCTTCCAGACCCATGTATCCTCCATATTATGTTTTCCTTCCGCTTTGTCTTCTCGAGTACTTACACCATTTCGTGTCACTATGTTGACACTTAGTTCCTCTTCACACAGTTCATCTCTCATCATCTGTATATTCTAGGAAGCTTGTTGTTTGTGTTTTTCCTTCATCTTAGCCAATAATTTAGGATAATATTCTATCTCATGATCAAATTTTCTGTAATACTTACAAGAGAGTACAGCGTGATTCTGAAAATCCCTGGTGAAATGTTGAGGCTGACAACAATTATAACATATGATCTGTTTATGACCTCATTCACCGCCTCCTTCTCAGAAACACCCTCGACCTTGGAAAACTCTACGCGCTTTTGGCGAGACCGGATCTTCACGACCTTCGACTTGCATTCGGTACGCCCCAAGAGTCTGCTGCATCATCAGATCATAGCTTTGACAGTTCATTTAATCATGTCCCATCGATCTACAAAATTTATGAAACAATTACTTCGGTGATTGTATATACTTTTACAGAAAACGACAGTAGTATGTGGGGTGCTAGCCTGCAACCTGGAATATGCTACACTAGACATTTGGTCCCATACTTGGTCCAACACTTGGCCCAAGCTTCATTTGACTTAGCATCCCAGTGCCCAAATACTCTTTAAAAATAGGACAATGATCCTTATAGTGGCCCTCTGCTTTGTACTTTATGCACCAAACTTCTGAACGCATATCATACCAAACCTATTTTCCTTCTTCAAGTCATAGATTTCCATATGTAAGCTTTCCAATTGGGTCTGGATCTGCTAAACCCCTATATTGGTATCTGCTACTGGGGAAGCTTTTAATTTCATCGCAATATAAAATTATTCATCTTGGGTTGTGATATTTTGTTGTGACAATGGTAATCTAAGATATCATAATAACGCAACTATAAACCACTCCTTGTGCTGCTCATCAGGGATATCAAAGCTTATTTGACTTAACAGAATCTTGAATCTTTCATCTACTTCCCACAGAGTTTCAGTGACTAATTACTTGATCTCTTTTATCTCTGTAATAAATTCTGACTGTGATTTTGGCTTCTTAAATTCATCATTTAGCGCAATATTTTTTGAATCCAACATGGTATTATTTTTCATCGCGGAGTACTTCATGTACCAAGACAAGGCTCTCTCCTATAGCAGAATGACCAGTTATGATTTCTTCATATTCTCATAAGTGATGTTTTGCGACCACCATATTGTTTCTGCAACAAACCAAAATTTCTCAGGATCATCTGATCCGAGGCTTTTAAACACAAGAATCCTCATTGTTTGAGCCATGTTACATGGGGGAGGTGGAGGTGGAGGTGGAGGTCGAGAAATAGTATGAGGATGGGTTGTAATGGGAGTGGAGGGTTGGGGAATCCCAGCAGCACCCTGATGATCTCCAAAATCTCTCGACACATTTCTAGGGGTCGCAGGGTTGCTTTCTCCTTCTTCCCTTTCAGATCCAAATGAAAAACTGTACTTAGTTTCAATGTAATTATCACGATATACACTAAATCTCTTACCGTGTCACGTAGTCCTAGTTTTTATTCCTTTGAACATCAATATGATTGCATCCGTAGTACTCCCTTTTCAGATAATAACATCTTAATCCAAAGAATCAATTAGTTTAAGTACTTACCTCGCGGGCCTTTGAAAAATCTGTGCTCGGCTTCACTATAGGATACAAATGTATAGATCGCGAACTTAGTAATAAATCCTCCAAGGATACTATTGATCCAATAGTCAACAACCCTTGCAATATTATTATCAGTTTCCTTCAGTTGCTTGAGAAGTTCCGCATTCAACGCAGTAGGGTTATCGTCCTTGAAACATGTATTTTTCTCACCTATTATTGATAAGCACTCGTGAAACCCTTTTGCAAACGTTGAGAAAAATATCTCATGTTGATCTGTGAAAATATAATTCTAAAACCACTTTTCAGTTGATAGGCATGAATTTTTGTTTTCTTGTGCTGCAAATTTATGCTCTTTCGGATCAACCCAGTCCTGAATATTGTTTTTGGACAAATGCGACTTCCACATATCCCTCAATCATATCCTAGTCCCAACAAAAAAACCATTTGTTTGCTCGATGGGGCCTAGACCCAGGTTAAAATATGGCTGCGCGAACTAAAAAATCCCACTATTATCGACCCTTTCGAAAATGGTCTGCTGCACAGAATGAAGTCTCGCCCGAAGCAATATTAGGGGATGCTAGAACCAGCTTTCTACATCCAGAGGGACTATGGAGTGTGTACTTAGGGATTATCTTGTCTTTATAACCTATCATAGCTTTGAAGAACAGATATGCTAACTACACAGTCAATGTTCAATACTTCCAAGTAAGTAGCTTTTTGATTGTGCGATTCAACTTTGAAATGAATTAATCAACATTAGAAACCATAACCCATACTTCGTGACGCAAAAATGGATAAAAACCCTATCTTGGCATAGATAACATCAACATATAGATAAAGAAAACATATAAGTAAATAATAGACATTTGTCTCAAGGTCTTATTTTATTACTTCAGATCTTCTTAATACAACACTTTCCGCCCTCTGCATTTAGCTGTAGGGGTCTGCGCACTTAGCTGTAGAATTCATAAGGTCTATGCACACTCACCTATAGGAGCCTTCCATTTCACACAAAACATAGAATACATAATCAATACAACCTTACATCCAAATTCATTATATATATAATTCATTGATTGATATCCAAGACATATCCCTAGAGCCCTTGTATAATCTTTTCTTTTACAATACCATGGTTGAAAACCATGGGTAAAGCTCTAAGTATTCAAAAAATTCCCATCCTTTTACAAATTAAGGGACTTGACCCACCCGAAAGCCCCTAACACTACAATAAAAAAGCACATTGGTGAGGGTCATGCTTGTGACAGACCTTAAGGTCCGTCACCAATGTCACATATGGTGACGGTCATTAAAAAACTATCACTGTAAGTGTATATAGTGATGGTCCTTTTTGGTCCGTCACCAAAGAAATTTTCAATGACACTTTTGGTGAGGGTCGTTAAAGGCCCATCACTAATTCTCTCTTTGGTGACACTTCTAGTGATGAACTTTTAATGACCCTCACCAATGCTCTTTTTGTTACTTGTGGTGACTGTCAAAAAATGTCCGTCATCATTGATCACTAAAAACCATCACTGTAAGTGTATATAGTGATGGTATTTTATGGTCCATCACCAAAGACATTTCACTTTTGGTGAGGGTCGTTAAAGGCCCATCACTAATTCTCTCTTTGGTGACACTTCTAGTGATGAACTTTTAATGACCCTCACCAATGCTCTTTTTGTTACTTTTGGTGACAATAAAAAAATGTCCGTCATCATTGATCGTTCCAATGAGTTTTTGATGACGTTATGTGCTTGTTAATATGTTTTTTGTCAAAAGATAACAATTTAATACCATTATTGTGGAGAATTTTTTATAATATGTCCAAGGCCATAGTGGTTAGGGTTAGTCAATTTTTTAAGAAGTAATAAGCATGTATCATTTCCCTCAAGTAATGACTAGTCGAATAGAGATTTCCTATGAGTCAACACATGATTCACATCTATTAAGTTTATTATCTATAAAATTCCATTTAGATAAAGTTCCGCTATTGTGTGTAGTAAATATATTATTTAATACATAATCAAGCTCTGACAATTCTATTAATGAGAAAGACCTAACAATTCTCAAAAATCTAGACACACCTTAAATTAATGCTTTGGCACACACTAACATTTGTTAGCACCCCACATGTCTTGGAACATCTTTGTACCTAGAACATCTTGTGATGACACTGATGCCCAAGCACATGGTGGCATGCGCTAGCACAACATGGAACTCTCCTAGCATGTGTTGGCATGCCGCATATAGTCCCTAGCATGCCCTGGAACACCTTGGTTGAATGCATTGACATACATTAGCACTTGGCACACAATGCCACTTGGCATGTATTGGGACCTATTATTAGTGTGCCTAGCATGCCCCTTTTCAAAAAGATAAAGTCTTGACTTATTAACCCTCTTATTGGTTCTTCCTTTTGTTGCCTTGACACATATTGACATACCCTGGCACCCTGTGCCACATCCTTAGCACGTAGCATGTATTGGCATATCTTGGCACATGATATAATTAGCACACCTTGGAACTCCCAAGCACACTTTGGGAATTCTTAACATGCCTATATTCCCTAGCATGCCTTACCAATGATTAGCATACCTTGTCACTCCCTCCTTAGCATGAAAACTAACATTGACCATTAACACTAGTCTCTGGCAGTACACGTTCCTTGTATTCATTAACTTCCATGAATTTTTACCTAGTTCTCCCTTAATGTTTTTTCCTAGTACTCCTTAACACTCATCAACATACATTATCACTCTCTAGCACACCTTAGCACTCTTCAACATTCCCTTCCACTTCATAACATGCATAACACTAGTCCCTAACACATATTGGCGCTTGGCACGTGTTGGCGCTTGGAAAGTCTTAGCATGTATGGAATATGTTTAGATGCCTTGGTATGATTTAGCATGGATTAATATTAAATTTATTTGTGATTATCAATTGTTGGAAAGTAGATGAGAAGCAACAAAGGAATACCTGGCACTTAGAATGCACTAAGACTTTGCACTTGGCACCTATTGCCGCCTAGTGTTAGTGTGCCTTGCATGCCCCTCTTAGAAAAGGTAAATTGATGACTTATTAACCCTCTTATATGTTCATTTCCTTGTAGTTTAACTTTTTCCTCCCTTTTTTGTCTTGACAGTCCCTGACACGCATTGACACACCCTTGCACATCTTGCCATGCCTTATCACTTGGCACATCTTAGCATGTTTGACATGTATTCCCACTATCTGGCACATTAAGGGGGTGAAGAGAGATGTATTCCTAAAGTAGGTCGAGTACGAGGGTCGAGTAAGGGTTGCTAAAGGGAGGTCATGATCATCCTCCAAGAGCAAGATCATCATGTGAGGGTTCAGAAGAATGTTGCATACCTTAATGGTCAATTTGCACTAGGAAGTAGGATGGCATATTGTTGGTTCTCTTCTAGCAGATCAAGCTTAAGAGAGGTTTCTCTTGAGAATCTAGGTATGTGATTTCAATGGTGTCTTTGTGTGAAGGTTGCATCAAATTTTGAAATGTTGAAATTTGTAACAAGAAACAGTGAGATTGCAAACCAGAAAGGAAAAAAAAAAATGCACCCACATTGGTGAGGAATTTTGATGCACCAGGAGTGAGGAATGTGGGGCTTCTAATTTATTTTTACCTTAAATAAATTGGACAATAAATTGTAATTTCATCTCATAACAACTTGTGTCAGTTAATTAAGTCATGATGACCAATTTAGCTCAAGAAATTCGAGTTGAGGGTCTAAAATGAGGCATCTAGAGGGATTCTAATATTTTTGGGGTCTAGTTGAAGTTGATGCACTAGTGGGGTGCAAGTGTAATTAACTCAATTAAATGAGTTAAAATAAGTTTAACTAGTTCCAACTGAGTGATGAGCTAGTGAGAGGTCTAGTGAATTAAATTAGATTTAATTCACAATGAGTGATCAATCAAATAATTGATAATTCACTATTAATAGTTGCATGCATGTCAGTTTCGAGGAATATCCAGTTGAGACAGAGGTTAAAGGGAACATAACTATCAGTTGTATTCAGAGAAAATTTCCAATGTACAATTATAAAGTCATTGGGATGCCATGATGGATTGCGCAATCAAGGAAGACTAATTTTCCTAATTAATAAGCAGCTAATTCCTAGGAATTGCATGAGCAAGGTAGGCTGAAGTAAGGATGAGAATTGGCTAAGTACTAGACCGAGTTTGCCTAGATCAATGGGAGATAATTGACAGAGTGCTGGAGAATCTCATGAGATATCAAGCATTGTATTGTTTCATGATTCCTTGACTTAATACACAATAGAGATAGAGGGGTTTTGATTAGTTTCTTTCCCCAAATACATCATTTTGTTGTGCGATTGATAATTTATTTCTCTTACTTATATGTGATTGTGAAATAGATTTTTGTTTCCTTAAATTGTAGGAAGGATTCAGTATCTTGTTTTAGAAGATTACAAGATCAGATTGAATCTTGTTGGTTAGATTTTCTACATCATATCAGAGCAGGAATTTTTTGGGCAGCTAGTTTGTAGAGAATATCTGAAGATTTTGGTGTAAATTTTTTAAAAAAAAGTAGAATATTTGGATTCCTTGCAAAAATCTACCCAAATGGAAAAAAAAATCATTCAAATCGGAGCTCGGATGAGGGAGATATCATCGATTTAAGATCAACTCTTTTTTAGAAACTTTTTGTAACTTAGGGAAAATTACACTGTGCACGAGTCAAAAACCTATATGCACTTGAGGTGCTAGATGCATGCAAAGCTTTGAGGACAAAGGCAAAAGTTAGAGACTTGGTGATTTAGAGGGAGCATAAATTACCTCTCAACATGCATCCTCATGAGAAGCAGTCTCAGAAGGTTGTGGAGTAGCTGACACAATTGGAGAAGCAGAGAGGAGACTGAATGAAAGCATCCACTCAAGCAGAGACCTCCATGAGGGGGAAATTTCAAGCCATATGGGAAGAGGGAGCAGCCATACCTCGAGGTGTACGGTGGGGTTATGTGTAGACATAATCCCAAGATAATAAATTTGGGCAAGGTCCATTGAGATGGCATGTCTCATGGATCGAACTTGGCTATGAGGAGCCCATAGTACAGTAGTAGTAGGAAGGATTAGTTAGATTGATGTAGTCAGATGTCAACAAGACAAAAATCAGAGTGACAGATGTCAAATACTAGAGCACAAATAGAGTTAGCAACAGTTCAAAGGGCACGGATTCAGATGTCAGCAGCAGTGCAGAGAATCCAGTACTAGACAGGTGTAGTAGCTAGTAGCAGTGAGAAGATCCTGATGATAGATGCATTATACTGATTCAGTTGTTCAGAGGCTATTTAGTTTCAGGATTTGCAGGTGCAAACAACACTAGAGAAGTGTAGCATGCAGAACATTCCAAAGGTACCGGATGGGGATAGATTGAATTCCTTTCTTTTTGAGAGGGAGTGTTGAAATTTGCAACAATAAATAGTGAAATTGGTGGCTAGAAAGGACAAAAAAAAATCACGCACACTGGTGAGGAATTTTGATGTACCAGAAGTGAGGAATGTGAGGCATCTAATTTATTTTTCCCTTAAATAAATTGGACAATAAATTGTAATTTCGTCTCATAAAAAGTTTTGTTAATTAACTAAGTCATGATGATTGAGTTAGCTCAAGAAATTCGATTTAAGGTGATTGAAGTGGATATTGGTGGCCACCCGCCTATTCCACTTGGGCCCTCGCCATTGTCTCTTTCAGTTTTTCAGTTTCCTTAATTATAGCACAATTTACTATTTTTGTCTGTTTTTCGGGTATTGAACTTTAGAAGCCATTTTGAGGCCCCAAACGATGATTTTTGGGCATGAAAGGTTTGGTGATTTCATAGAAATCATATTAGTGGTTGTATTCCTCGGAGAGATCTTTCTAACGAGGTATCATGTGCGTCAAATGAAGATCATGTGACCAAGTTACGACCCTGAGAAGTTGGCTGCCAAACTAACCCCAATGGGGCCCATAAACTCTTGGTGTTACATCTCCTCAGGATAGGGTTTTGGTTGTTTAGGGTTTTATATTATTTTAAATAATAAAAATACCCTTGATCCTTATTGTAACACAGTTCAGAGGAACATAACTATCAGTTTTATTTATAGAAAATTTCCCATGTGAAATTATTAAGTCATTGGGATGCCATGATGGATTGTGCAATCGAGGAAGGTTGATTTTCCTAATTAATATGGAGATAATTCCATAGGAATTGTGTGAGCAAGGCAGGCTAAAGGAAGGTTGAGAATTGGCTAAGTACTAGACTGATTTTTCCTAGATCAGCATGAGACAATTGACAGAGTGCTGAAGAATCTCAAGAGAGATTAAGCATTGTGTTGTTTCATGATTCCTTGACTTAATACAAAATAGAGATAGAGGGTTTTGAGAATTTTCTTCCCCAGATACATCTTGTGTTGTGTGATTGATAACTTTTTTCTCTTACTTATGTGTGATTGTGCGATTGTGTTTTGTTTACACAAATTATAGGAAGGATTCAGTATATTGTTTTAGTACATGATTACAAGATCAAATTGAATCCCATTGGTTAGATTTTCTACATGAAACAGAAGAGAGGGTTGATACCATCTTTCCTAGTGGTGGTTAATAGTCCGCAAGGTCTGTGATAAAGACCAACATAAATGGAGGAGGGCTTGCACTGTAATTTAGAGCCATAACAGAAGTCAACGCAGGCATAATATTGAATGAGTTAACCCTAGTTTGAGGGTCAACATTGAGATATGAAGTTCATGTCAAGATTTAGTCAAAGAAATTCCCAGAATCTATGGATCCATATGAGCTAGGTTGAGTCTCTTATGGAGGCAAGATTCTTGTTTCTTCTATGTGTGGATAGGATTTGTTTTACAACAATTAGAAGTACATAAATATAATTCCCTAGTTAGGAGAGTTTCCTAGCATGTTTAGTTCATAAGGTATGACCTTAAGACTATGACAAATTTGCGTAGAAGAAGATGGGTTGTGACCCTTAGAGCGAGGTTTATTTATGCAATAAAGATCGTAGATCTGGAAGATGGTTTGTAGATTCAGTATGTGTGGAGACAACATATCCAAAGGAGGGTGGAACCTGAGCAAAAGATTGAGCATGCAGAAGAAATGTACCATATGAAGAATGGATTGACATGCAGAGGAGTTGATTTTGGTGGACTTTCCATAAAGTTTTAGAAAAAGATCTGAAAAAAACCTATAAAAAATTAGTAAATGGACTGTTAGTGGCTGATTTGTGACCCTATTTTAGTCATCAACAAATTGTTAGAAGTATGATAAGAGGAGTAGTTCATATTTGTTCATAGATTGGAAAAAAAAGATATAATTGTCGATACATAAGAACAGTGATCTTGAGAGGACTCAAACCATTGTTAGGTGGCAGATTTGAAGAGCCCTAGATTAAGACAATATTGTGGGCCCTGGATCAGTAAAAAGAATTGACTATGGTTGGGCAGATTGATGGTAGGCCAAGTACAGTTGGAGGGTTTTTAGGTTACTATCAAAGAAGAGCTCTGATTCTTGTTATAGTGAAAGACAACAAAATTGGTAGAAGGGAAGGTGTATAGGGCCTAAGGATGTGCAAACTTTGAAGGACTAAAGTAACAGTCAAGTGGGCCAACCAACTAGCCCTAGTTCACTATATTGTAGAGGATTGATTCAGTGAGAAGAAGGGCAACCTCCATAGCCTTGGAATTCTCATCTTGGAGATGTAGTATGGCAAAAGTGGGCATACCAAATATTTGTTCACAAATGGAATTGTGAAGAAATTGTTACCACTCAAACTAGTAGCGGATCTAAAAGGGGTTCCTAAGAGGGCAACTGCTAGGACAAGGGCAACGATGGAGGCTTAGCCCATTGTCACCACAGCTAAGGCTCCTTTCTCTTCATGGAATTTCACCAATGGGTAGAGTCCCGTTAGTTTAGGAAGTCACTTGTAGAGTTAAGGTCAATGAATAGGTGGGAAGTGACCCTCGAAACCCTTTCCCTAAGATAAAATAAAGAGTGGGAATTGCTTTCCGTTTAAGAAAGGGAATTATATTCTAGGGAGAGATGAGGGGGATTGAAGGGTTGAGGAAGAAGAATAATACTTATGAAGGAAGTTCTCAATCCCTAAAATCCTTTGGGAACTTGGATTCCCAAATGGTCCTTGATGAAAGGCCTTTGACACCAAATGGAACCACATGGGGCCAAGTGGACCCAGCCCAGGTTCAGGAATGGAATTTAGCAACCAATGATGTTCCTATCCTGTACAAGGTGATGGGAAAGGATTAGACAAGTGTTTTTACTTCGATAGGTCAAATTGATCCTACTAGGTTCTATCCTTGGGAACACCTAGGAGAAACTTGATCCTAGAGCTAGGGTTTGAGGTATTCGGAGATTCCATCATCATAATTGGCCCAAGTTCCGAGGAGAGTCAGGGCACCCAACAACATAGCTTCCTCTATGATATAGAAGTTTTTCTCTAGCTAGATTCCTGGGAAATTGTTTCCCTAGGTGACCTAATGGGGCTAGACCAAGGGAATGTGAAAATTTCTTAATCTAAGAAACCCTATTGAAGTATATTGATCTACTTCTCCTACTTGAATTAAGTTACAAGTTAAATATTCAATAACTTAGCAAAGTAAATAGTAAATACAACTGGCAACCTACACATACAGATCAAATAATGAATAACATTCTCATAGACAAAGTGACACACGATTTTTCTGGACAACTATCCCTAGAAACAACCCAATGTGGGAAAACCAGTGCAGCTAGCTCTGGAGGGCTTTCATTATTATGCTTAATCTAAGTACAACAATATTGGGCACCAAAATTGGTTCACCCAATAGAGAAATAAAAACGACAGTAATACGCTGCTCTGAATCCCTTTACGTTAGCCTAACTGGCCTGCGTCGGCCTCTGCGCTGCTCAATAAGGGCCTGTGTCACACCTGAAGGGCTTACACTACCCCTGCGCTGCCCTGAATGGGCCTGCGTCAGCCCTACGTGGCTCTTGCTGCCTCTGCGCTACCCCTGTTGGGCTCTGGCTGGACTGCGTGGCTCCTGCTGCCCCTGTTGCTCTAGCTGGCTAGAATTCTTAAGCAGAAAAAACACAGGTAAGAAAGAAGGCACTGGCCAAAGGAAATGCATAACAGCAAAAAAATTAAAGAAATGAAATGAAAATAGATCAATGTCCAGAAATAACTGAAATAGCTCAATGGGACTAGAGAGTAAAAGCTTTGACAATAGCAATACGTGCTTATAGAATCAGCTAAGAGAACATAGGAGACTAATTTATGAGTTTAAAATGTTGTATAATTTTTGGCACAGGAAAACTGTAGAATTGTTAGAGTAAATCTCTGCAGGTACCATTAGTTGGTGATCATCGATAATCATTTCATTTCATCAAATACCGTGATGAATGGGCCTTACAAGTTATTTGCGTATACAAACCCCACAGAAGTTGTGTGATGGAAAAATATTCACACTATATTGAAGAAAACACCTACCAAATAAGGATGACATTTCAAATGGGGAAAGAAACAATAGAGAGATATACATCGAAAAAGTTAAAATGCTAGGGAAACAGGAAAGCAACTAGGTAGCATGGTAGAAAGCACAAAAAATAAAATTATAAAAATGGAAAACCCTACAAATTAGCACCCAACCAAACATCACCACAATTTTTTCTTTAACTCTAAATCTCCAAATTCATCAAATTATATCATGTATTCAAACCTAATCCTCTTTGTTAGCCATTCTATAGATAAGGCTAAGAACTTACTACAGAACCATCACCTACATGTAGTGATCTTATTCTGTGACTAGACAACCTGCTTTCATGAAGAAATGGAAAGGTAAACACTCTCTGCCAAGATTTTCCATACAGCCTAGGTGGAGCAACCACATATACATCACCAGTTTTTTCTCTTGAGATTTGTAACTTAGAAGAGCTTTGTCTGACCACCTCTGGGTTGCTCCTAGAGTCTACCCAATCAAGCCCTCTCAACATCATCCTCTTTTTGTAGTACCTAATTAGTAATTTAATTAACCATAACAGTTTCCTGATCATGTAGGTATTTAAAATATATTTCCAATAAGCATAAAGCTTTCATGTTAAACAATCAGGTCAAAAGACTTTAGCCTATGATGCAAAAAATACAAAGAAACCTCACCAACACTCAAAGTACAAACAAATTCAAACCTATACAAAGTATAAATAGATATCTCATAAACTTCATTTCACCACAAAAATGTGCTTAACTAAAGAAAATTCTAATTATTGTGCTTTCAAGACAAAGCTTTCAAGGGCAGTGATGTTATAAACATACCCCTACACCTCGTGAACAATCAATGTGTATAAATAGACCATCATAAGGCTCGTTTTAAACATCATCATTATCATTTTATAGATCATTTTTATTAAATCAACAAGAAGAAAGCAACAATTTCATTCAGTTCCACCGAAGCAAAGTATATGGCAGTTTCATATGCTTATTATGAAGCTATCTAGATTTGCAACTTGACTGTAAAGTCAACCATTAAGTTTTTGAAGCCCAATATTGTCTCTTCTGAGAATCAAAGTTACATCAAGATCTATGAAAATCCAATGTGTCATGACCATTTCAAACACATTGATATTCAACACAATTTCCTAAGATTCCAAGTTCATTAGGGAGCTAGTAGTGTTGGACCACATTCTGACAAAGTTGCATATGGTTAATTGTTTGACAAAGCTTCTAACGAAGGGGAAGTTTGACAAGTTTGGGGAGAATATTGGGTTATTGGAAAAAAAAATTCTCAAGAGTGTTAGATTACCTAGTTGGTCCAAGTTGGTCTCTCTTCAGCCTTGAGAAGTTGAGAAACACCAGGATTACAGAGCTAGATTGTGGTACACCAGTCAGAAATATTCTTAAAAACAACTAGAAGCTTATAATGACACCTTCAAGGATAGATGAGTTAGTTGTTGGGTCACACCCACCAAGTATGGCACACTAGTTGAGGAGATTAACAACATCATCTCAGGTGCATTCATGAGTGCACACTTATGGAATGAGGCACCTTCAGGAGAGGAGTTATATATACTATGATAATGCACTACTCTAAAAGAAAATCCTTGCATACAAGGCAAAGTTATGAGGGAGCTGCTCATGCTCAAGGGAGATGCACCACTAACGCTATCATTAGCTTATTTTCTAACAACACCTTCTCTTAACTTATAAATGAAAAGGATGGGCACACTAGTTATACATTTGTAGAAATAGATAATAAGAGTGAGTACTGTTAGCTTGTAGGTTGTAGTAGGAGCTTTTGTGAGATGACAACTTGTTGTGACATTCTTCTATTTGAGTAATAAATACTTCTATGCAATTGTTGTTGGAGCCTGCTCTTTTTATCCTGAAATCTCAGGTTGTAGATTTGTGTAGAGTGGGCCTAATATATTTGTTGTTTTAATCCATTGTACATGTTGTGTTTGCACTCTTGAATTTACATCCTTCAATTTCTGCTCGAACAAAACTGAAATTTTGATAGGAAGATACTAAAGTTTAGTCCTGTTGTTAGGATTTTTTAATTCTCTGAGGGTATTCTCTTGTTTTCGATAGTATTTTCATATTTATGCATTGCATCTCATCTCTTCCATTTCATTCTACTATAATACAAAAATCATTTCTAGTATAGTTTAGTTTATGTCTTCTTTTTACTTAATTGATCTTTTATTTTATTTTATAGGAGCAGTACTTAGCAGTCTCAATTCACACTCCCTCTGTATTCACACTGTTGTATATGTGTGGTCGTTGGAAATGGTTAGGTTCGGTACTTGTTTTTTGCATATCATGAATTAAAAATCCAGTGCCTCCTCATAAAATCCTCTCCTCTTATAATCGACCACCATTATAGACATTTACACCACATTTGGTTTAGACATTTAGTGGGTAGGTAGAGTGCCCCTATCTCCCATCTCCATATAGAGTAATTTGGTCACATATTCTTTCTTCTATGATACTGGTTCCTCTCTCTTAAGTCCTATCTCTTGTCCATATTCTCTCTCCCTTTCTCTCCTACCTCTTTCTCTCTCTCTCTCTCTCTCTCTCTCTACCCTCCAATGCTCTCACTATATCCCTCCCTCTATCCTTCTTTATGCCCCCCTTCCATCTTTGTGTCACTATCTCCCTCTCTTACCCTTCTCTACCTCTTTCACTCCTCTCCCTCTCTCTCTCTCTCCATTCCTTCTCTCCCCTCTCCTTCAATTTATCTCCATCTCTCCCTTGTGACTCCCCTTGTCTTGCCACCCCTATCAATCTATGTCTTTATTATTCCTTCTCATATATATCTATAGTTAATATATATCATGATATATTGGGACCTACGATTGGGTTAATTTCTCCTTGTTGGCAAGGTTAAAATAGTTAATCTTTGATAGACAAAATGTAGATCAAATATTTAATCAAAAAGAGGGAACCATACCCTATATTCCAGGCTATGCTTATCAGTCTCTTGGCCTCTTCTTTCTCTCACATGAATGTAGTCTTGCTTGACTGGTACAGAAGAAGGTTTCACATTGTCAACTATTTTTTTGGGAGAACTTTTAGTTGTTTCAACACTGCTACATTCTTTAAGCTTATCCTTTAAACCATCTTAGGCTTTTGTACTCTCTTAAAATTTGTAGTGCTTTCCATTCCTCTCAGTCACTTATGTTTCCTTGGTCTATTAAGGGACAAGGTCGACAACATTAGGATGTTTTTGCAATAAACAAGGGTATTTCCAGGACACAGTCAGGTGGAGCAAGAGTATAAGAGCCAAATTTCTCATGAATGTGGGACACTCGAACTTAAGATTTTCTGGAGTAGTCATGAGGTGCAGTCTGGTTATTAAGAATTCATTAGATGGCCATTCTCCAGCCTTAAATTGTGTGACAACACTGTGGCTGAGTTTGAAACTAGAGATTGAACATACAATTGGTTTGATTGCAATAGAAATTTTCATCAATAAATGTAAAGCAATGGCTAACAAATACTATAAATTAATAAATAAAGAAGACATGGCAACAAGCAGCAATACTTACAAAATTGTTACATTTAGACGCAAAGAATAAGCAACTATTGTGCACAAACAGAGACCAATGAAACTATCATCTTAACCCCTAACCCCTTAAACACTAATTCCCAACCCCTAACCCATTTAACCCCCTAAACCTCTAAACCCCTAACCCATTTAACCTGTAAAACATAAACCTCTAAACCCTTAACCCTTAACCCCTAAACCCTTAATCCCCAATCCATTTAACCCCCTAAACCCCTAGTAAACCCCTAACCCATTTAACCCCTAAACCCTAAACCTATAAACCCTTAACCCCTAACCCCTTAAAACCTAAACCTTTAAACTCATAAATCTTAATTCCCGACCCCTAACCCATCTAACCCCCTAAAACCTAACCCCATTAGCCCTTAAATTCTAACCCTCTAAAACCTAACCCCATTAGCCCTTAAATTCTAACCCCTAAAATCCTCAACTGGTAAATCCCCTAACCCATTTAACCACCTAAACCATAAACCTCTAGATGCATAATATTAACCCCTTAAGGTCTAAATGCATAATATTCCCTTAACCCCTAACCCATTTAACAACTAACTCATTATTCCTCATTATTGAGATCACCGAGCATCATCATAGCATTGAGCACCATAACTAAGATAACCGAGCATATTCATTGAATTGAGTATCATAACATAGCACTAATTATGTGGTAGATCTGTTTGAAACTGAGGCACTGTTTTGCTGCAACATCATATCATGGAAGTTACCCGATTCATAGCATAAATGGTTACCAAAATTCTGTAATATTTTTGAGACTTTATCCTCCAACACCGAACCTGTGATCATGATCCAAACTGTATCTGTGCCTTGAAACTTCAGAGATTTCCAAACTTCTGTGGTAGAAATGAAAATTATACCCTTGTATATATAGTTGTTTTCCATAGTTATTGCGCCGACATGACAATGTGAAGTGTTGTGTCTTGATTTGAGCCGACTTGAAGTTTGATTGAAGCCGACCTAAGGATGAAACTTTGATGACTTGTATCACTTGACATGACGGTTGTATTCGAAGTAGATTTTGAGGATGATGACCTTGAAGAAGATGACTTGATGGAGGATCCTTTTGACAACCTAATGTTACATTATTTAAAAGCCCAAAAATTGGATCAATTTAAATTTGTAACAACTAACTTAGACGTCCACAATTGGGACCTTAATCTAAATACAACCCAAGCATGAAACCCATGATTTAATAAGTTGAATAATAATAAGTTATTTTGAAAAATTCATTAATAATGAAGACCGAAACTAGTTACATTCTTCAACATTATGACTCCTAGAGCCTCATCCTTTTTCCTGTTGATGAAAAACTTTTATTAGTTATCCCTTGGATAAGAACCATCATTTTTGTAAAGTCCTATAACTCTTCACTCTTAAACAATGTTCCCATATCTTGTGCCAAAATTCCATAATTTTGTCCATTAAAATTTATAAGATCTAGCTTGAAACTCATAATTTGACCCACTGATTTGATCCTAGATTAGTTTGTAATTAGAAACCTTGAACCAATCCACTCAACAAATATGACTTTTTAAGAGCATCTACAACTTGCATGAGACTTGTAGGCAACATGCTACATCTCAAACCATTTGCTTTAAAACCATGTTGGAGAATCGAGGGATTTTGTATATTAGAAAAATCATATTCTAAAATAGAGGTGGTATCTAAATTCATTTTTATCATACCTAAGAACAACTAAACATAGTTCAACATACTAAGGATTGTAAGAAACAAAATTATTTCCATACACAACACATATAATCTATTGTTCACCATATAATAAATACACCCATCAGACCATCTTTTGTAGCACCAAGATGCAACCAACACATTCCATACTTTTCTTAAGATAAAATTGATAATAACATAAGAATGATTTGAATGCAAACTAAATGGAAATGAGTCATGGTAGAATGGGGGAATTCAAAAGGTTGAGTTGGAAATTCAAAAGATAATGCAAACCCTACATAAGGAATAAGCACATCACAAGTAATATTGACCTTAGACAATGACGATAACAACTCCTCTTAACCACCCAAGCTAAACCTAATTGACATCCTAATTTCTTTTTTATCCTTTTCTAATGCTTCATATATATGAAATTGAAATGAATATTTTTTTTTTCTATTTATAAAAGCTATACCTCGAGCTCCATTTAAATTTGGATAGCGTGGGTTGCCTTTAAAATAGATAAATTGAATTGAAATTAAGCATAACCATATTGAAACCTCATCGAGAACGTGTTTTGGCATTAAAGAATTAAATTTGGTGATAGTGTGGGTTTTCTTTAAAATATATAAATTGAATTGACATCAAGAATAACCATATTGAAACCTCGTCGAGAACATGTTTTGGCAATAAAGAATTGAATTTGGTCATATAATAAGATTTAGAATTGTTTCTGATTGACTAAAAGCTTGTTTTCCTTGTACACAAGCAAATAAGTTAACTAAGAAATAAAAAAAATATCTTGAAATAGTGAAAGTCCACCCCTTAATGGCCTGCGAATGAATCATTTCAAATAATTTAATTTTACTTAAATGAAATTAATGAATTAGCTCTCACTCTATTTTGATTATATAATACAATAAAAAAAATTACTAAAAAATGACCTTTTTCAAATAACTTTCCATAAAATATGGTGATACAATATTAATAAAAATTATACACTTGAAATAGCATAGTCCCTTCAATAGAATGAGAGGCATAGGCTAAGATTGTTTTAACAAAAATCCAACACTAACATTTACCTTTTCCCACGAGAGAGAGAAAGGGTTCCCTCCTTGCCCGCATTTACATTTTCCCTGAAGACGAAAACATGGTTCCTCATTCTTCATGCTTTGTTTCTAAGCTCTAATCTTGCTCAAGCTTTCCCAATACAGGTTGTTCAATTTTACAAACATGTTGTGATGAAGATGCTTGTAGGTCATGAATGCATAGTTTGTTAATTTTTTATGTTAGCTTTCATCATATGTTTTAACATAAAAGAAAGAATCCCAGAGGTTTAAAACCGTAACCCTAGAATCAACTTCCTAGTGGTGCAACTTTTGCATAAAATCTCTGTTTGGGGAACAAAATTAGTCCATCTGAAAGAACTATATTTAGGATTACAAATTTTTGTTAACCCTAGGGAATGACATAAAAACCTCTGGACCCATAAATGGCCAAAAAACATCATTTAGCGCCTAAAAATGACTATAGAAGTTCAAGACCCAAAAAACCATAGAAAAATTGATAAGAAGATAAAGAACCATTGAGTTAGTGGAAGATGTGGGTGGCCACCAAATATCCACCTGGATTAGAGTTCCATATAAGTTCAGGGTGGGAGATAAGGTATGGTTGCATTTGTATAAAGAATACCTCTTAAGATCCCATTGGAATTTCCCCCCGACTCTCCATTATGATATAGGCCTTACACCAACACAAAGGTTGTGGGTGAAGATGCTTCTAAATTAAAAATTCCCTTTTATTTGGATTGAACCTTATACTTATTGTGTAGCTACTTCAACCATATTTTCCACCTCTCATAGGCACCTCATGTTCCTACTTTGGCGCACATTTCTCACTAGGAGCCATATTCAATAAAGCTTTCCCCAGTTGACGAAGGAACTTGACACAAAATGGACACTTATTTATAAGGGGGGACAATTGATTCAATAGAATACTAGTGATCAACCACTTGTTACATTGATTCAACATTATTCCATGTCTTGGTAGTTATATTATAATGTTTTAGGTCTCAAACTTCTGGTGCCTTTTTTGGGCGTTTCCCTTGCATTTTTGGTATTTGTCATAGGCTAAAGACACATAGTATGGATTGTATTGGTCCAGAAAATTTCCTAAATGGAGTTTGCATGAAAACATTGTAGCCCCACAAAGTTTATATATCAATTCGTCTCTTTGGGCCCACGTTATTTTTGGCACGCCATTTCCTAGGGCTAGGGTTTTGGATTTTAGAGTTTTTGGATCTTAGGACATCATACTTTATGTTCAAAGGTAGTTTTGAAATATTGTAATGTTTTCTTTTGATTAAGAGTAGTTGACACATCTCTCTTCATAAAGAAGCTACCTCCATTCTGCTTAGTGTGTATCACTTCGCAATTTATAGTTATTTTCTATTTCATTCATTAATAGAATTTGGATTTTGTTCTAATACTCTACTCTTTGTAATATCTTTTCTATGTTTCCATTTATGTTTTTTCATAATAAAATCCCCTTCAAACCTCAAGTCTATCTATGGATTTTTTTTTAGTAGAAGCTTCTACCTTTGGATGACCATGGGTCCTAATATTTGAATATTGGAGCAAATTGTCAACTTTTTTATGGTTAAGAACATGTGCTTCCTCATAAGATGTCATAGGTTCAAATTTAAAGGGGTAGAGTATGTAAACCTTTGTAGAGTTTAGCGGACTCAAGTTCTTTGTCCTACAAAGAATAAGATCACAATAAAAGTTCTACAAACAATGAGTTCACAATAAGGTAAGATCACAATAAGAGTCCTAAAAACAATTAAGGTCTCACTAAGGTCTTAAAAATATATTATTACTACTATATTACAAATATTATCTCTATTTACCCTAGATTAACCTCAATAGCTATTTATTTAATGAGAAAAAAAATATGCTTAAAAAATATAGAGTAATGCTCTAACATTTTTAAGTAATAAAATTTGACAACTTCTTGTATTTATTTTTAATATGACAAAACATATGTCAAAAAATTATAACATTTTAACTTTTTCAGGTGTGTTAACCATTTGAAATTTGGTGGCTTATCAATTGGAGGGAAAGCTAAGGCACGAGCACAGGGTTACTGGAGATTTGAGGGTTCAGCAGTTTTGGCCATTAAACATTTTTGCAAAAACAAAGATTTCAGAGATTATGTGCAGTGATGGTTTCTGGGGACCTTTAAACAGGTAGAAAGGAGGGATTTTAGGCCATTGTAAGTGTGAATTTAGGCATTCTGTTGCGCTTCATCGTGTTCTCAACTATCTCCATTTACTGAAATGCAGACTCGTTCATCTGAGATTTTGGAGATCGTGATATTATTTTGACTGGTGTTTTTCTTTGATCTTCTATTATATTTTTAAGCTTAGATTTCCATGTTAGATGTTGGAAGGTCTTTCAAACTGGGGGTGGCATTCCAAAAGCAGCAATTTCACATGACCAACCGGCGAGGTGCTTCAGATTGTGGTTCGAATTCTAGTACCCATTATTTTTTCTTTTGAATTTTATCCAGAAGTTGTAATATGCTTGCAGGAACCAAGGCTGTATTATGTATGGCAAGAACCATAACTGAAATTTCAAAGTGTGCTTATAAGATTTTTGATTATGTAATGCTTCGTATGCAGGTTCTCTGCTCGACATGGAAGGTCGACATGGAAGGACGATGGCACTGCTATTTTCTCTGTTGGATGTGATAAACAAGCTAAAATGTGGCCATTACTGACTAGGTGCCAGCCAGTGACTATGGCTATGCATGATGCACCTATTAAGGAAATTGCATGGATTCCAGCAATGAACTTGCTTACAACTGGAAGCTGCGACAAGACACTTAAGTATGTATATGATGGTTTTCTTTGATTCCGTATCTCTTTTCTTATTTATGTTATGAGGTTGCTTGTAAATGTTAGTGGAGTTTTGACCTTATGAATTTTAAACTCATCTGAGCAAAGTGCTAAAAAATTAATATCTTTTAGGCTTTGAGTGAAATAGAAACTTCTCATCTTGCCATTTTTTTTATAAAATTATATGAGATAAAGGGAAAAAAAATTTGTTAGATTAACCCAAGTCCTAAATTAACTACTCAACATTCTTCGCTTACTGCCATAGCCTCATACCTATGCAAACCTTGTTAGAAACAGAGGCACCTTCCTTTTGATTTGGATCAACATTGTATTTTGAAAATCTTCATATAAATTGTGTTGTCCCTGGTGATAAATTTTAATGCCTGGACCACCTACTTGCAGTTGTCTATCACTCTCTCCTTTTATTCTATGCACTGCTCCATAGGTACAGGACCAAAGGTTGACTAGAACATCAGAAATTTTAAGTTATTTAAGATTGCATCAACCTCTCCTCCAAACTTGAAGCAAATTTTGAAAGATTCCTCAGCCTTTTCCTCTAAGGCTCTAGCCCTGTCAAGACATTTACAAGCTTCAGAAAAACAGATTATTTTCTCCAAGTCACGGAGCTGAGGAATGTCTACCCCCTCATCAGGATACTATATTTTCCATTGAATGATGTCATCTAGAATATTTAGAATATTCTCCAATTCTTCCTTGACAGGAACCATCCTCTTTATATAATCATAAAACTTAGGAGTTTTATCTTTGATGCCCTGAATGCTCCTGTAGAATTATTTCTCAACCGTACTCAGTTCCTCTTGGATCTCAAGTGATTTCCCTTTGAACTCTTTAACTGATTATAGTTCACCTTGCTGCTAGAATTCTAGCTCTGTAATTATTTTCTTAGTAGCATTGAGTTCCAACTGAGCAACATAGACCTTTCTCTTTAGCATGGAAACATTATCACCTGTTGCTTGGGCCATGGTAATACTGGCACCTGTAGTCATCTCTGGATCAGCTATTGTTTCATGAATGAGAACCTCCTTAGTGAAAATCGCTCTCCCAACCTTATCATTTTGGAAAATCTCTTGTTGAATTTTTTCTTCTTATATTCATAATTGAATGTTTTCAATACTACTACTTGGTCAGCCATGGTCATGGGGAAAAAATTCTCCTTCTCCATTTCTTCAATCCTACATGGTTCAAATGGAGACTGAGGGGTGGGGTTTATCTTCGGAGATGATGGAATTCCAAGGTGTTCAATCCTTTTATCTTTCCACATAGCTTATTCCTTCTTCTTTTGGAGTTCCTCATCTATTTTCCTCCGAAGCTCTTCATCTCTTTTCCTTTTTTTTTCCTGCTGCTTGATTCTTTGTTCATTTTCCAAAGCCAATTGTTTCACCAGGTCATCTTGTTCTACTTTCCTTCTTGGTTCTTCTGCCTCCTTCGCTGCTTGCTCTTCTTCAATCCTCCTCTTGAGTCTATCTGCTTCTTTCTACAATGCTTCCTTCATCTCCTTCACCTGTTCCAACACCCTCTGGAGCTTTTCAACTTCTTCCTAGAGGTTGACAATAGGTGAAGCATGTGTCTGTTCAGCCTTCTTCTGAGGCCCTTGATTTAGATTTTCTTTAACCTCAATGGATAAATAAGTCTCTTGAATATTTCCTCATTAGTATCCCTCTCATGAGTATAAGACCACATCTGGTTGACAACAACACAGTGACTAATAACCAAATCTTCAGGATCATTTTTCCTGAATCTTATCTCTCCACAATGATATGATTCAATTTCACTGGCCTCTTTCATGGCTTGGTTGGTGCAATCAAATACATAGTATCTGATCCTGATAGGAAACTTAGGCCATATTTACCACTTTTCCATCTTAAGAGTACTTGTCACTCGATGAGCAAATGTCTGATATAATATTTCCAACAGAACCAAGATGTCTGGAGCATATAAAGGTAGTAGATGAGGAACTCTCGATGCACCGTCTCCATTACACCATTACACCATACACCATGGGGCACACAAAAGGAGAGATGAAAAAAAAACAATACACCATCAATCTATTCTCAGAAGAGATGAAAAAAATGCACCATCAATCTCCTCTTAGGAGAGATTAACATAGTACACCATCAATCTCCTCTGAAGAGATATGAAAATAGTACACCATCAATCTCCTCTTAGGGAGAGATGAAATTTGTACACAATTAATCTCTTCTTAGGGAGAGATGAAATTTGTACACCGTCAATATCCTCTCAAGGAGAGATGAAATTTGTAGCTCATGATTGCAAGCTTTAGAACCAAATTCCCTGACCACATAGGTCTTATGGAAACCCGATGATGTTATCAAACCAATGGTCCCTCTCAAATGGATCCTTAGCCATTCTAGGCTTCTTACATAATCTTCAACCTACTCAAAAGAAGAAAGGTAGCCATGGTGGATTTCAATACTTATTTTATTAGTAACATCTAGCTATTCTTCCAGATTTAACCAAAGCTTTGAACAAAAGCAAACACCAACAACCTATCAATGCTATTTCTTTGCTCAACAACATATTCTTGCAACTTTTATTCATCAAGGAAGTATCCATGGGCTCACAATCCATCATGCCACATTCTCAACAAGTATTTTATCAGGCTCATGTAACACTTTCAATCAACTCCCTATTACACTAAAGAGGTTCTCATCCTTTGTGAGAAATATATCATCAACACAGAGAGAATTTCACAAACTCGTCTTCAGTAGATCAACTTATTCCTTCAAGACTTCACCCTCATCAAAATGAAAAGTAGTACACGGTGAGCCCTTGGGGGGAGGTGGGGTGAGAATGGGGGAGTTGTCAGCACAGAGAGAGAAAGAAGGAAGAGCTTGGTCAGCTAAGGGGATTAGGGAAACAAAAAAGTGATGAATGAAGGGGAGGAGGTTCTAGCTAGAGAGTACATAATAAACAACGCTTTCTCCTCTACCATGAGGCCTACATGTGAAAAGGTGGGAGTTTGGAAAACGCGGGAGGCCATTAAGAATCCACAGCTCCTAAAATTTGTCCAAGTATAAAAGATATCGACCATAGGCGGTAAGGGGCCCCAACGCATCATCAGACATCCTATGAAATCCCACTGACTCTTGATCAATCTCTTAGATGCAGTACATGTCCTCAAACTGATTGTGAAGAGGGATCTGGAGGGCTCTAGTGCGGGAGTTGAAGTCACCTAGAAGAATAACCTCCCCAACTGTTGAATACTAGGCTATGTCGACATAAAAATCGACAAAGGGGTCCCCGTTAGGTCCATTATGAATGGAATATGATGAAGAAGTAGGAGGGAAATAACAAACAACAATGTAAATGTCCTTGGGGAGAGGAGAGACCCCTCGAACCCATAGTATTAAAAACCGGAACCGGTGACTAGACCGGTGGACCTAATGAACCGGTAACCAGACCGGTGGACGTAATGAATTGGTAACCAGACCGGAACCAGTCTAACCAGTACTGTTCAAGTCTAAACGAACGAGTTTTTTAAAAAATGCATTAAATATTTATTTTTTAATAAAAAAAAACTATTTTTAAGATTTGCAACCATGATTCCAAGCCAATAGAGACAAAATATGCAAATTTTGCTCATTTATATACCATGCAAAGGTGAATATATCAAAATGGAATTATGGCACTGAGTGAAATGCATATCATCGAAAAAATACATAAGAAATGAGGCTCCAAATGACCCATAAAGTCCAAAAACAATGCTACAAGCTATGAGCATTGGGGCCATTAACCTACATAGTACAGTGACAATCTACTACAAATCTACATATATGATATTACTAAATTCTAATTAATGATCAACATTATCACTTGAAAGTTGAAACTTCTAATCATGATCAAAGTTCAAACTCAGTTGGTTGAACTTGAGTCTCCCGACTCTTGACTGCCAAACTTTGCAATTGATCCAGTCACAAAATTCTCTATTGGTTCAGTGACTTGAGTCTCAAACTTCTGAAGGTATTTTGCCCTAATATGCCCTATTACTTCATTTGGTGCTCCACATGGCTTTAAATGGCCTCCTATCTCGGCCAAGTGTTGCTTTAACCTGTAAATACCCCCTCCCTCAATAGATTTTTGCAATATTTGCGAATCATTTTGCCATCAATCATATCACAACAAGCCCATGTAGTATCTTTGCCTTTTGTAGGCATGATGGCTACTACTTATCTCAAGCAGCAAGCCTCAAACTCTATGCTATTCCACTACTCCAGCAAAAACTCAACTCTCCAAGCTCTCAATGAAACACACAAAATCTCCAAATGGGATGGTGTGAGACAAATGAGAGGTTTCCCCTGATTATAAAGGATTGGATACGGTCTCCAAGATAGCTCCAACTCCAACTCCAAGCCTCAAATATCACTGCTCCAACAAACACTCAACAGTCTCCAAGCTCTCCATCAAACTCACCAATTGCAAATGAGATGGTGTGAGACAAAGGAGAGGCTGCCCCTGCTTATAACGGATTGGGTAGGGTGTTTTTGGAGGGAAAAAACCCTCCCCTTCCCTCTAAATAAGCCCTAAACATCCTTAGTGGCCGTCCATGGGTCCCTACAGCAACTTAGGTGCTGACCGATCGGTTAAGGATGGAACCGGCCAGTCACCATCGGTTAACTGGATTTTCAGGCTATATGCAGTTGCTGACCGAGTTTTTCAACTGGTTTGGACTAGCCACTAGTTTGATCGGTTTCCAGTTTGAACCGACCAATTTTTAACACTATGCTCAAACTTGAACCCACATTAACCTCGCAAAATCATCCACAACCACCGAAGAAATCTTGCTCTGAAAGGAATCTCTGATGAAGTAAGCAACTCCCCCAAAACCTTTGATACCATCAGAAACGCTCGTCTCCTGCCTACAAGTTGAGAACTTATGGTAACCTGTAATGTCTGGGAGAGGTCAAACATGGCTCTCATGCATCTCGGTGATGAATAAGATATTCGATAGTTGAAGAGAATCATATAATAGACATGGTGATGCCCAAAATGACCCATTCCCATTCCAACACTTGAGGGAAATGGATTCCCCTTGTTGCCTCCCCCAACGAGCCAGTCATTTGGAGGACCCAGAATGGGGCTTCCATCTAGGTGGAAATGTGTCCCAAATCACTGCTTTGAGGTTCTTGATAACTGCCCATTTCCCTACCTGACATGCTACTATAACCAAATCCCTAGAGCGTTTGAGCTCACCAACCTGTGTTTTAGTGAGATATTCATCAAGGAAGATATTACTAGGAAGTGAGAATAGATTTCTGTTAGCTCTAAGAGCCCGAAGGCGATCAATTGCCGACCGAAACTGGAGAAAGAGAGTGGAATCGTACCCAAGCCAAGCTCTATCAATGGTCACGTCCTAAATATCTAGTTTTTCATTGGGGAATAGGGTCCGAACCACCATGGAGTCTAAGGATGTGAGAGGAAAAGAAAGTCCTCTCACTTTTTGGTTCAATTCTTGCACTTGTCTAGTGCATTCTTCCATGAGTTTAGATTTTACCATCTCCTCAACTGCGGCTAGAGGGGGAGCGAGGGGGGTATCCCTCCCTCTAGCAACCTGTGCCCATGAGCTGATGTGTGTTTCTCTTTCTTGTTTAAAGGCCACTTGTTGAGCTTTGATCTCCTCCTGTTTTTTTTTCAGATCGAGAAGTTCAGTGTGTAGATTGTCATTAGAGGGGTGGTGGTGAACTGCTCACTCCTTGTTGTCCCTCAACAGCTACTTTAGTGAACCATTCTCGCCTTCCATTACAACTAATATGTTCCTAATTTCATCGACCTCTCCTATTAGTGCCTGGTTAGAGGATTCAAGGGTTTCCAATCTCCTAAATAGTTCCTGAAAATCTCGGTTGTCGCATTGAAATCCATAATCGGGCAAGGGTGACGGTTCCGACAAGATTTGAAAGAAATCTTCGACACCTATGTCTATGTCGGTAGGAGGTCCTGAAAATGTCGTCACCTGAGGTTGATCCTGAGAAGGAAGCATGGAATATTCTGAGAGCCACTTTTGTGAATTATTGTGGAAGCCCAATTATAGGCACCCCAAAATTTTTCAACTTCTCTGTGCTAAACTTGGTTGCGAGTGGATCAAGATGTGGCCTGCATGAGAAATCATTGAATAGGAAGGAAGGCCAAATCTGGTATCTAGTACTACTTTTGTAGAGCAGAAAATGCAGCAAATAATACGATCTTATCGAGAGCTATAAGCGTCCATATTCGATGTAGTGGGGATATCAAAGTGACGGCCCGACTTTCATCTTCGATACCGTCTCCTGCTTTCCACCAGCTTCCACCCGGTAAAAACGGGCATCAATTCACCTTTCAAAATATCTACTTTAATGGCTTGTTCTCGCCATAATGTTGTGTGCAATGGGGCCTCAAACAAACAAAGGAACACTCAAACAACTTCAAGATTTGGGTTGATTTATGAAAGTACTGATGTTTTCCACATCTTTATACAACAGGGAGAGTTGACAACACACCATTTTGTACAAGTGCAGAAATCATGTACAAATCCAAAACAAGCACTGTCTTTCTTCACATGGGCAACTCATAAAACAAAATGCCTGCACCACACAGAGGCGTAAAATTCTATGCTATAAATCCTCATCTTGCTCATATGCCATAGGAGATGTTGAACCACTCACCCTACACACATGTGCCTGCAATCGTAGGGGAAGGTGAACCCCTCACCCTACACACATGTCAACCACCATGGGGTATCACAGGGGAAGGTGAATCAATCACCCTATGGTCACTCATGGCTCAATATGTACCCCAAGCCCCCAAGAGCTCCCAAAGCTCAATCTTCAATCAAGGATCACTTCATGTAGGGAATAGTGCCAGACTGCTTTCTGAAAACCAAGACTAGTTCTTGATGATTGTATTGATGACTGGTATGTTAATAGGAGCCTCATTACTACACCCAACAGCATATATATGTATATATGAAGGCACACAACTTACTAACAAGCTTCAACAGACATACTGACTTACAACTCGACATTCGAGTAGCAGATATCTTAGCAACACTAAGCAATCCTTGGACTTCTGCATTTTAGGATTCCAAATCTTGGGTAAAGAAAATACTTAACTTCTCTTACTCCCTCTTACTCAAGGAGACCATAATCCTAAGATTTTCTTCCCATATATGATTCTAAAATATTTCATATGATTAAAATTTCCCTCAAAGTATCCATCTGGCAATTTTCTCAGCATGAGATCCATTTAAATTTGAAGATAATTTATTAATGCAATCGATCATGGTATGATTCTGGAAGTGCACTTTGAAAAACAGAAATGTGTTTTGATATACTTGCGGGGAGGGATAAGACATACCTTTACTCAAAATTTAATCATTGGTATCTTATTTATTTTCTTTAAATCCCGAAGGTAGCTTTAAAAGAGCTTCATCATCAGTAACCAACAATTCATGAGAGGATCATATCATGGACATATCCTTGTAGTAAATCAGGGAATCTTCCAATCTTACTCCAAAGTCTGGGCTTTTTATTTTATTCCAATATGGATGATCTATATTCTTTATGTTGTCTTTAACATAATGATTCAATTAATTATCCGGGCTATACTATAGCTGTACCAGCATCTGAGTACTGTATTGAATATAAGGATTCAGTATAAGATCTGCATCCTGTTAATCTTATACGGTAAAACATCCTTGGACTTGTCACCATTAGACAATTTTTAGTATGAATATTCTCAGCAAGACATATTTTCAATGAGCCATGGTATGCTGATTACAACTATAGTATATACCTCATCTAGTGAAGGGTATCGGTGAGCTGATTCATACATACCCTTATTTTAGTTATCATTCTAGGTATGCTTAACCTTGTTAACATTTGTATTTAGATCTTCGTTAAGCCTATGGTTAGGGCTTGTCTTTAGTAAAGAAGTTAGGGTATTAAAACTCCTTAACAAAGGCTTCGTATTGTGTCTTTTACCATGCTTGAGTAGCAAGCCTGCGCATCACTACAATCTTGGATTGCAGATCAAAGTGACATCAACATTTAAAGAAAGCAACCTACAACAATGTAAGACATTTCACCTTGGAACAAGTAGTTTTTCTAGCAAAGGTATTCATCATTAGTCCAATACTAGAGGTGACATTGTGATTTGTGTGATGCGATAGTGGTGTGACTTGAAGATATGTTTTTTCATACAATCTGGCTGATCTGTATTATTTATGTTGTCTTTAACACAATGATTCAATTAATTATCTGGGCTATACTATGGTTGTACCAACATTTGAGTACTGTATTGAATATTTGGATTCAGTATAAGATTTGCATCCTGTTAATCTTATATAGTAAAACATCCTTGGACATGTCACCATCAGACATGTTTTAGTATGAAGATTCTCAGCAAGACATATTTTAAATGAGGCATGGTATGATGATTTCAACTATAGTATATACCTCATCTAGTGAAGGGTCTCAGTGAGATGATTCATACATACCGTTATTGTAGTTATCATACCTTAACCTATAACCATAACTTCAACATATTTTATTTCTTTCGATTCAATCAAACTATGAACAATCTCAGCAGAATAGATTTCGATCTCCTGTAGCATTTCGATAAAATATCATTAGTGCATCTCAAAATATCCTTATATTTCATACTGTAACTTAGGATGGCACATATTATGATAATTCAATCATCTGAAAATTTAGTAATATGTCGAGTAGCTCTTGGAATACTTAGATCAAGATCATCGACCAATTGATGTAGTCCTTTTAAATCTCATCATCTGACAACCTACCTTAGCCAAGAATGATATAAGTTACCTCTTTATTGAAATCCTGGTTAGAAATCCTTAGAATGGTGCCATAACATGTCTTCTTAGATTCGTCAGAGATATTATTTGGATACAAGTCTCAGCTCAACTTGGATAGGTGACACAACACTCATTAACAGAGATCTTAACAAAGAACTGTACCTGATAATAGAGGAGGGTCTGGAAAATTTCTAATACCCTCTTCAAGGAAATCTTCACTGAGACACAGAAATCCTTTCTTTGCTGAGGCTTGATCAAACCAGGGCACCAGCTCCCTCTTGGTCAGATGATCCTTCTCACTGCATAAGATATGGAATTTTACAGGTCTCTATATCTCAGGTCTGCACTATATAAAAAATTATAGGTTTATACCAACTCAGCTCTATGTGCAATATGTTGTAATAGGATTGTTCTCATTGTATGATTTCACACAAGAATCAACCCTCTGAGAATCTTTCAATGCATGCTCTCGGCCTTATTACCAATCAACACATTCAGGACCTTTTCTTCAAGGAGCAGCAATAAGATCGGCCTATATAGGTTGGTTTCTTTAGAAGATAGGGATATGATACATATATGAGACCAGGTCGTAGCTTCTCAACTTTTCTACCACATAAATTTATTAGCAGTGGCTTCTTCTTCTAACGATTCTTCATGAATGAGCGCTTCAAGAGTGATATAGCCCTTGTCTAAGACACCAAATTCAAAAGGAGCTGCATTTTATTTTACTAATAGATCAAAAACTTTCAAAAGGTTACAATTCTGCTATTCCTGTTATGTCCTTCTTGCTTTAGAATCTTTCTTGAGATAGGACTTTTATTTTCTCAAAAAAAGACTCACTGATAAGGGCCTTTATTTATTCTAGAAGTAGCTTTGTATAGTCTTAGGAAATCACCCTCATTAAACACTCCAGAGAGGTTGATCTGTGGTCCTTGGTAGCTTCATCACTTTCTGCTTCGAGGCTTTTCATTTCTATTATTGAAATTACCTCAGAGAATTATCATAGGACCCCACAATATAGGGCACAGTTCTTCAAGAGATAGGGACAGCATACATATCAATATCTTCATAGGATCAACATCACTCTGTTTCTGAAATGATATCTCAACCAAACCTTAAATATAAGAGATAAAAATTTGAAACGAAGGGCCGAAAAAGTAATCAAACCTTTGTTCTAAGGAAGATCGAGTGATTTTTAAATCATCATCACCAGATCTATTTCAAGAGTACAGAACACTGGTTGAAATGGTGCTTCAAATACAACTGGTTGGAGAGGATTTGTTGCTAACTTCTATTGTCCTATGAAAAAATGTCATGGCTAGCATTCTCTGACAAATCTGTGCACATTTGTCAATATAGTTGGCCAATCGTAGCCACCCCTAAGGATCTTATGTACAATTTTATTTACTATGTGATGTTCTCTCTCAAAACTAGATGGATCTCATTGGTAAAGCTTGTTTCTTCATTCAGGCTAACAGATCCAAAACAAAACCATTGTGATTTATCCATCCCAAAACTTGATCTATGAAGCAGTATCTTGAATATTTTAACCTCAAGGCCATTTTCTTGTGCTCAGGAAGGTGTCTGGGTCTAGTCACATTCTTAAGGTATTAGATGCTCTCAGTATGCCAGTTGATGTAATTGCATTAACCAAGTTGATTCCAAGAGCTTCTTCATTGCCCTTGGTCAAAATCTTTGTTAATATCTAACCCTTACTATTTTTTGTGGGTCCTATCTCTAAATCATATTCTCGAATCTTAGCAACCCACTTACCCCTTGATCCCAAGCAAACATGTTGTGACAATATATCCTTCACTGTTGGATGAGGAACAAATGCTATAATCTTTGAAAACCTAATGTAGGTTCTAAAATGCTTTAGTGATTTTACCAAAGCATAAGCCTGCTTCTCCATGATGGCATAGTTCAATTTTGCATCCCTTAGCATTTTACTCACAAATGCAATTGGAAGTTCATTTCCCTATTCATTCTTTGGAAGCAAAACTCCTGCAATAGTATAATTAGAAGCAAAAGGAAAAACAAGAAAATATTTTTCAAAGTTAGGGCTCATCAAAACTGGAGAATTGACTATAACATCTTTGACATTATGGAATGTTGTACGGCTTGCATAATCCCATATAAAAATTGCATCTTTCTTTCTCAACTCTTTAAGGGGTTTTGTGATCTTTGCTACAGTCGAAATGAATATTCATATGAAGTTTAATTTTCCAAAGAAAAACTGCAACTCTTTCTAATTTCTTGTCATGTATTTTAACGTCCTTGTATATTTTGATCAAAGACCCAATCTTCTCATTCTCTTTCGAAGTGATTAATTTTCCAATCTTGATCAAGATTGGATTTGTCTCTATCCCTACATTGGTATCTTCATACTCATTTGTTTGTATTGTCTCAATTATACCTGTAAACACATTTTCTCTGTTGAAGCTTGCTCAAGATTGGATTTGTCTCTATCCCTACATTGGTATCTTCATACTCATTTGGTTTTATTGTCTCAATTCTACCTGTAAACATGTTGTCTCTGTTGAAGCTTGCTTCCAAAGGAACCATACCTGAAGGGATTTTGTTGGTTGTTCATTGTTCTATTGAATCATCTTCCCTCATGTCAATCTCATACATTTCAAATTCTTTTGTGTTGTCGAGGAACCCAACTATTTATGCATCACCTTCAAAAACTTACCAATGCTTGATTTTTTCTGGAATTGAAGGTGTGTAGATCGTCTCAATTTGGCCACCTTGTCTAGCTTTGGACAAGGTTGAATAACGTGGTTGAAACTACTAAAGCATCAAATTTTTCAGTCATGGCCTTGGGCACCACTTCTAATCCCAAGATATCAAATTGCTCTATGGAAATTGGTACTGCTTGTCCATATCTTTTCAGCCTTTCATTTTTCCAAGCATGAAACCCTTTCACTTGGTATACAATGAGGTCAAAACCACCTATTACTTCTAAAATTTTATTTCCTAGATCTCTAGATGTAGTTATACCAAGAAAAATTGCCTCATACTTGGCAATGTTTTTAGTAGCTTCGAATTCCAATCTATAGCTAAATAAATCAATACCTTATCAAGAGAGGTTAGGATTATACTTGCCCCATTACCTTGTTTTGAACTTTCAAAATTGAAGTTCATCTTCCACATTCTTCCCACATTTGTCCTTGGTGCTAGCTCTGCTGCAACTATAGTGTATGATCCCATGCTTTCCTCCAAACAAGTGAAATAGTTCTCAAGTTTCCTTGGGCTTCAACATGGTTTTCACTGAAAGGTTCTTTGTAGAATATAATTGTCTCAACAAAAGGAGTTAGGATGGTAGTATATGAGAAATTCATTTGTATGTGTCCATATTTGATGCCCATTTGCGTACAACAACATTCCCTTGTTGCACGAATGTCCAACACTACTATGTCTATAATGATGAAGACATTAGGGTAAGTTGTTGGATGGACTTGGAGGTTCTTGATCAATCCCACTGAAGGAATCTCTCGGGAATCAAATTCACATACATTCGATAGGTTCTTGAAGTCTTCAAATCCATTTTCTTTGGAACTTCAAGTGCCATTACATTCATGGCGTCTTCAGATTCTAGCTTACAGTTGTGCAAAATCCAGACTGCTACCACCAATGAAATGAAGAAGGGCTCATGCAAAGGGTTCATATTTAATATTAAATAGGTTGACGCGAGGATAATATGAGGATCCTCTTTCCCATATAATTTCGAACTTTGAGATTTTGTGACTTCAAATCATAATGTATATCCAATTTGTTTCTTGCATGTTGGAAACTTCACAAGTTCAACCAAGGCATTCAAACGTTCACAATTGTTGTCTAGCATGAAATACCATAATCTGAACTTTTCAGACTTGATTTTTCTGTACATGTTTAGAAGTGTGTCAAGAGGGCTACTTCTAAGCTTGAATCTCAAATACAATAAAGAAAGTCTGCTGAAGTAGAAAACACAGGTTTGGAGATGACATCGAATCACTTAATGGCCATTCCAGACATTATTTGCAAGCAGGAATTAATGGAAGCCTCTCCAGAAAATTTTGAACCTGAATTTGGAAGCCAAGCCATGATGGCAGGTAAAATGGCAAAGGTAGATTCAAGGACAATCTTTATAAGTAGTACAGACATTCTTAATGTGGGGGAGCTAGCGGTCACATTGCCAAACATTTCCACTTTAGCCTCTGCAGAAAACTTTAAGGTGGATATTTTGGAACTTGAATCAAGATGTCAAGCAAGGATGGGAGGTGAAATGGAAAAGGTGTATTTAGGGACTTCATTTAAATGCTCGAAGGTGATTGCATATGAAGAAATTAGTAAAAGTGGTGAATTTCCAAGGGAAATGAATGACATATTCCCTCTAAATAGACAAACATGGAGAGTAGAAACAAAAGTTGTTGAACAATTAAATGAAACATTAAACTCGAAGGAACTTGCAATTATGAAATGGGAGACAGTACTTAAGAACCCCATTTTGGAGCTTGAGTCTAAAAGACAAGCAAAGAATTCTGCAAAAACAGAAAAATATGGTTCCAAGAGGACATTAAATCACATAAGATCTATTCCAGACATTCACTATAGGAGGGTTTTAATGGCCATTCAAGTTATATCACTGAATGTTTTTTTCTGAAGCCTATGCAAAAAAAATTAAGACAGATATTTTGGAATCTAAATGTGAAATGCAAGAAAGTATTGTAAGAGAAATGGAAAAGTCGGATATAGAGATATTTTTTACAAGGAGTCCAGAATTCTTTTACAAACAGGAATTAATGGCCATTCAAGTCATATTGCCAAACATTTCGTTTGAAACATCCGTAGAAATTATTAAGGGACATATATTGGAACTTCAATCTGTAAGACAAGTGAGGATGGAAGGTGAAATGGGAAAGGCGTACCTAGATATTTCATTTAAGTACTTGAAGATGGTTGCAGATAAAGAAATTAATCGAAGTGGTGAAATTGCAAGGGAACATGAAGAGGCCCTCCATCAAATCTCAGAGACTTGGAGGGTAGAAACAAATATTGCAAAACAATTAGATGAAGCTTTAAGCTTGAAACAATCAGATGAAGGAATTAAGAGAAAATAGAAACGACTGAAGGAGGCTATCTTGGAGCTTGAAAGTGAAAGGAAAGCAAGAAAGGCAGCTCAAATAGAAAAATCATGTTTGGAGACAATGCTAAATCATTTGAAGGTGATTTAAAATAGAGAACTAAAGAAAAGTGACGAATTCAAGAGGTGAAGAGATGAGGTTCTTTGTCAACTAGTAGAAGCTTGCAGAGAAAAAGAAAACATTTCCAAGCAACTGGATGAAGTATCTAGGGAAAGGAATGATGCACTCAATCAAAATGAAGAAACTTGGAAAGAAAATAGAAGGGTCACAATACAATTAGTTAAGGTTTAAGGATTTAATGAAATTGAAATTAGGCAGAAGGATGCAAGACTTTTGGAGGCTCTATCAGAACTTGAATTTGAAAAGATCAGGAAATTGCACGTTCATGTATCGTCCTTTATATAGTGACTGGATTTAGCTTGTAGGCCGACATGAGGTTTGTGTGTAAGCCGACTTCATCAAGGAGAATATTCACCATATGTAACTAAAGCTAGACACTATCTTTGTCTTCTTCATTACATAAATTCATAATTACAAGTCATTATGAAGAATGAACTTAGTTACACGTTCCAACATTCCCTCTTAACTAGGGAGGTATTCATAATGCTAAATAGTCACTCTCAATCTAAAGAATCTCATAAGAACAATTCGATTGGTAATCCATCTGTTATAGCATCTTATTAACCAACATTTTCACAGTGCAAGGCCTTGATTAACAACTCCATCTCTTCACGAGACCATGAACTACAATGCTGGTGAGACCAATGATTATAGACATCTTCATCATTGTCTCCAAGGTACATACTCCACCCGTGTGTTCACCAAGTATGACCTCATAGGACTATTCTTTTGGGGATAGCTAATCCTTAAAGAATACCCGTCCTTTCACGACTACTCTTACATTGGATACCCTAATACATCCCAAAAAGAGTATCAGATGCCAGAGGATTATCCAATCCCACATTATGTCTTCCAGGTGAAGACAAAAATGATATGTCTATCTCGCCCTCTTAATTAGGGAGGACATACCCATTCCTATCAAGGAATTTTCTCAAGCACCCTCTTATCCAAGGATTTTTCAAGGCTCCCTCTTAGCCAAGGACTTGTTCAGGATCCTAGGGACTTGCTTCCAAGTTTCTACCAGGTAATAAACTTATTACCAACCCCCCTCTTAATCAGGGACTTGTAGCAGCAATGATGAAAACATCGAGCTACTCATGAAGAACTACTTTCTTTGATGTCATGAATTTCTTCGTTGTTGAGGAGTCTTCATATTTGGGATATCTTCATTAGGGCTCAAATCACCCATCACTTTTGATTTATGTCCAAAAGTGATCCATCAATTTTTCATCTGGTCTACCTTCATATCATGCTACTTTCCTTTGAACCATACTTCTTCCAAGGATCTTACATCCCGCAATATGGTTATCAACTTGTGGAAGAAATATACTTCCCTTTGGCTGCTCTAAATAAGCTTATCAGATACTATTCAATTAAAAATATGTATACTTCAATCAAAATTTACCTTAGTGATGATATTTCACCATGACATCCTTCTTGTAGGCATCGAAATCCTTTTTTATCTCCTAAAGATATGTATTGTCAAGGGTCTCTATATTTTCCATACTTCTATTAGAGTCCACATATATTCCCTCGAGATATCTTAGTCAAGTCTTCTTGGCTTTCTTGGATGTCGATTGCTTCTTTCCATGGTTGTAATTCCCATGATATTCCTTTTTCTTTCTCCATGGTTTTATTTCATTCCCAGGAACTTCCATTGCACAGTTCCTTGATAATGTACAAACACCTCATATTCCATATGGGAACATATTATGTCGATTTCATCTAGTGTAGATCATGCCCTTTTGGCAACCTTTGCATCATAAGAGTTTCTTCTTTATATTTTGATTATACTTCTAAAGATAGAAGTATACTACCTGCAACCACATGGCATGACTTCATACCATCCAGTGTCAACATATATATACATGTACCTCATTATTTTCATTTTGAGTCATCCTGCAGCAGGTTTCCTTAGAATGAAAAAGTTTCATTTTCTTGATCTGCTTCATCAATATGTCATCATGTTCTAATCCCAAAATTCTGTAAGTTAGAATTTTTGATGAAACCTTTTTCTTCTGTCCTAACTAATGAATCCAAAGAGGATTCCATTAGAAAATGTCAACACCTGTTTCCATATTTATTATTAAATGATGACCCTTGATCTAGATGACCGCCTTACATAAATATTGTTTTTTGTGAGGTTCCTAGGAGCCACTTCTTTCATGGCACTCTTGTTGACTACTATGGTCTTATTCCTTGGAAGGTTCTAAAGGCATTCGAACGTTCACACTTTTTGTGTAGCATGAAATACTTCTAAATCTTGACACACCGATTTCATTCTACCTCTAGGTCAATACCCACAAGTTGTTCGCAGGTGAGGAGCCATGATTCAGAGAAAGGATCAGGGAATACATATGCTGTTGCAAACCTGTATAAGATAAATACATCCTATTCTCCTACTGGTTCTTCAATTGGCTTCTCCAAGGTGTCTCCTAAACCATTTTTTGCCCAGGATGGTCAGTCTTATCAGGTTCTCCTAGCTTCTACCATACATACTGGTTATAATTTTGGCCTTTGGAAATTGAGCATGAGTCGATGCTCATTCTGTTGTGGGTACACTTTCTTCTCCAAGACTATTTTCCAGGTGCTTCTTCTGTGTTTCTCTTCTCGCAACTTCTGAAGTTTTCAATTTCTGACCATTGAATAGATTTTATCTTAATTATGAACTAGAAAACCCCAGGGTTAAAGCTTAAATCCATGCTTCATAACCACCCATGGCTTAAGAATTCCACACCAGTCACTTACAAATTCAGAGAATCACAATCTATCTACTTACAATTTCACTTATAACAGCCCTAGTGCCTTGAGATGCTATCTTTTACTCTTAAAATGTGGGAACAGAAGATTATAACTTAACAGGGAGGGAGCACCTTCATTAATAACTGATTATTTTATTAAACCAATCATTAAGGAGTGGAAAGATGGAACCTTAAAAAGTTTTCTTTAGATGTTTCTTCCCACGTCAGTCTTGTTGTCGAGTGTGAACTTCATCCACGCTTTTTGTTGAAGTTTTATCAGATTTTATCTCTTTATGATCATGTTTTATCCATGTCGGTTGACATCAGAACAATTTTTGGCATGCAAGTAAAGTTTGACAAAGCAACCCCTGAGTCATCTTGAAGTCAAAGTCTTTCTGCATATACATCAGAAAATGTTACGACATGCTAGTGAAAAGTTGGAAACTACTAATTAACTATTGTTTGTTTTTTTTTTTGTTTCTTTTTTTTATCACAAGAATCGATAATTAACTACTGTCATTTTTTTTTTACCAGTATTAGGAGAATTTTTTTTCCTTTATTTTAATTTTTTGGGTATTAGGAGAATTCCTAAACTTATTGCCTCTCTCTGAGGAGGTCCAGGGTCATGCCTGAGGGGCTGACCCTATACTCCTGAACCTAATGCAATATGCAACTTCCCACAGACACGCTAAGTTTGTTAACTGAGCTTCAAACCTGGGTGGGGCCTCAATATTGCTCAGCAAAAACTTTCTTCCTTGGACTAATATGGGGGAGCTCCAGGATCCACCTTTGTGGCTGCCTTATAACACCAAGAGTATATCCAACAACTTGTAAGCCAGATATAAGCCAAATATACCAGATATTATGATTTAGCAAGAGCCTTATAACACCAAGAGTATATCCAGCAACCTGTAAGCCAAATCTAAGCCAGATATACTAGATCTTATGATTTAGCAAGAGCGGAGACTCTAGGAAATGAGGAGTCTACTCCTTGAGGTGAGATCATAGCAGCCCATATACTCAATGGGATTTGAACCACAGTCTCGTTAGTTTCACCCAGTGAGGCCATATACTCAATGTGATTTGAACTGCGGTCTCGTTAGTTTCACCCTGTGAAACTTACCGTTAAACCACATATCACTGTATAATTAACTAATCTCTATTAATTGAAACATTTCTAAAACTTTAAAGTCCCTAGCTGATTGGATTACTCTAACACTGAGCCGCTTTCCCTTTCATGAGGTGGGTTAACTGAGTTTTTAACCCGGGCCTCAATATTGGTCAGCAAACACTTTCCAATGCAAGGCATCCACCGTTTGGCCTAGCACAATAGGCTAATTAACAATTGTATGTTACTTGAAAAAATTCTGAAACTTTTAAGTCCTTTGTTGGTTGGATTACTCAAACACTGAGCCACTTGGCCCATGCAAACACTTTCCAATGCAAGTCATCCACCGTTTGGTCTAGCACAATAGGCTAATTCACAATGTTTGTTACTTGAAACATTTCTGAAACTTTTAAGTCCTTGGATGGTGGGATTGCTCTAACACTGAGCCACTTGCCCCTTCATGAGGGATGCCCTTAATTTTTCAAAATATATGTTTGTATTCCTATTTCCAATACCCTCGCCAGGCCACACTTTGGCTGAGGTCCCCTCGCTAACCTCAAGAAAAACTAGCTCTATCCCCGTCTTGAAAATAATACATACTAAGATTTACCCCAGATTTTCCCTTGGCCAGTGTGCTGCTTTACTACTGAGTTACATGCCCCTTCATTGTGTGCATCATTAATGGTTCGACCTAGATGTATGGATTGCTATCTCCAACAAACAAAACACCTAATTTGAAATTAAAGCATCAGAACTGAACGAAAGAGAATGTATAATGAACAAATTTTTTATGCCAACATTCTACCATATTCCAAAGTTGTCATGTTTGACTTCTAAGCCATTTATATAGATTTTAATCATTTATTTAAGTTTAATTGAGTATAATTGCAACCCAATTCATTTCATATTTAATCATCCCTGAATTAGGTGTGCTCATGCTCCTAAGTCATGAATTTTGGACCTATGTGTCGAAGTGCTCATTGCTCTGTTTCCAAAGGTTTTGAAAGTGGTCATTTCAAAGGTCATCCCTATTTCCAAATGTTGTCCTTTCCCTGTTTCAGGTAACTAAGACTTCAAAATATTGTGCTCTTTGGTTGAATCGAAAATTTTATTTGCATATTAAAGACTGGGAATCCAAAAGGAAAAAGTGGTTCCATTTAAAGATATGTGCAACCTAAATTATCCAAATTATTTTTATTACACTCCATCCATCTATTTCGTTGCAACATTCCTAGTCCTTTAGTATTGAATTATAACTCTATAAAATCAAGATGGCCATCCATATTCAAAGGCTTCTACTTTTCTTTGTGTTATCTTCTAATAAGGATTTTTATTTCCAAGTAATTCAACTACCAAAGGTAGTGCATGCGAGTAGAGAAGTAATTCAACTACCAGTTATTCTCCTACATAGTACATGCTTTGATATATTATATCAAAAGTCTTACCAATACAATAACATTGATTGTTGTATGTGGACATTTTTGTTTAGGATGGTCCATTACATAATCAAGATGAGGAGCTGGATCATGCAATTGCACTTTCCCTTTCTGAAGAACTAACCAAGCCAGATGGTATATGATGGAAATTTCATTTTTTTATAGTTACTTTTAGTTTAATTATATCATTTAGCTCAATGCTTTTCATATGTTCAACTAAACTTTTGTTGCTTAACAAGACTTTGTCATATCCATGTTTTAGTGAAACTGTTTATGGTTTGATACTCCCATACAACCTTTATCAAGTTACATGCAACCTCATTAGAAAAAAAAGGAGAATTTTTCTTGCCATGACTATCTTTCTTTGTCATTGTTGACTGAAGAAAGTCTTTTAGCTAAGAAACTAGTTTCAAGGTTATGGAATAACTTGTCATATAAATTGAATAGAAGTTATATCGAAAATGTTAACTTGTAAACTACTTAGCTGGTTTTAGGCTTTCCATTTAAAATCTACTTCAGTTTGAACTTTGAACGAGTTGTTCCATAGACTTGAATATTAAGAGATTTCGGTGTAAGGATTAAAAATTAGCCCGTAAGGCCTCTCAGTTATTCATTTATTTTATCTGAATATAAAATTTACTATTAAATTAGAACCACTCGGCACAAATACGTCATAGATCAAGATCATACTTTGTAGAGTGTCGTAGAATAAAAATAGGAGCAAGGACACCGAATTCTTTCAGTTTTCGTAGTTCTTATTCCTTTGGTGTATCTTTGCACCTTTAGGGGCAATTGCTAGTTTAAATTCTAATTCTTTAAAGGGTGCTAGCTCAATGGAAGAGAACCTGCTTTACAAGTAAGAGGTTGGTGGTTCGATTCCATCGTGCCCTGATATTCATATATAGGGAATGACGTAGATCAGTTTTTGGTGACAGATGCTCTTTTGACCATCACCAATGAGCTTATGGTGACATTTTTTGATCCCCACCAAAATATGAAATGGTGACAGTCAATGAATGCCACCATATATACGCATCAATAGTGACGACCATTAAAGGTCCGTTACCATAAATCATTGTTGTTGATATGAAACAACGATGGTCACTATTTGTCATTATAGTTATTATTCGTGACGGATCTTAATGTCACTAATGAGTTTATGGTGACGGTCAATGAACGTCACCATATATATGCACCAATATTGATGGCCATGAAAGTTTCGTCACAAAAAATCATTGTTGTTCATATGAAATGGTGACGGTCACTATCCGTCATTATAATACATATTCATGAAGGACCTTGAATGTCACCACAACACATACTTTCGGCAACACCACCTTTGGTGACATTCAATTTTTTGGTGACAGAGGCTATTGTCCATCACCATTGCTCATATGAAATGGTGACAATCACTATCCATCACTATAAATCATTATTGGTGACGGACCTTGAATGTCACCATAACGCCTATACTTTCGGCGACGCCACCTTTGGTGACGTTCAGTTTTTTGGTGATGGAAGCTATTGTTTGTCACCATTGATCATATGAAATGGTGACAGTCACTATCCATCACTATAAATCATTATTGGTGACGGAACTTTAATGTCACCACAACACCTATACTTTCAGCGACGCCACCTTTGGTGACGTTCAATTTTTGGTGAAGAAGACTCTTTTGACCCTCACCAATGAGCTTATGGTGACCATTTTCGCCCCTCACCAATGTGATTTTTTATTCTAGTGTATGTACACTAATTTCTTCTTTCCAACCCCACAAGTTAGACCAATATTGGATTATTTAAGAAAGAGTTATGCCAGTATCACATGATGACATGATTATAGATTGGTTAATTAGAGAGAACTATTACGGAATGCCACGTATCACTGTTTCGACCTTTGGCCCTGAAAATGATACTCAAAAAACTATAGTCCTTTCACTATCAGTTACTTTTTATGAAATCAAATCCGATGCTCAAAGAGAAAGTTATGACGGTTTTCCCTAGTTTTTTTGTTCGAGATGGAATTCTGGAGTTTACAAAAACCCTAACTTCCTCAGATCATATCTCCAAAAATATAGTGAACCAAGATCTGAAATTCATACATGAGGTTAAAAAGTATTTCAGTTCCACATGGTTTCAATTTCAGCTTCTAAAGATTCATAGAAAACAAGTTATATAAAAAATTCCAAGATGACCTATTTGAAGAAGAAAAACCCTAGAATCCAAATCTATGATACCAAATGTTATGCAACCAGCTCACAAAATAGAATAAAATATAAATCAATGAATTAAAAATTATCCTCTTAGAGGGGGAAACCTCACTTAAATTACATAAATGGACAATTATCCAATGATTCCAATGATAATACATCTTTGGTATATATAGGAGTCTAAGGGGCCATAATATAATCATAGCCTACATAATAATAATGTAAGGGCAACACAATAACAATAGTGGGCTTCTATGTGGCACAACAATAACAACATGGGGGATACATGCGGACAAAAATAATAATAGGGAGCTACACTAAAAGTAACAATAAGGGGAATACACTAGTATTATAGGGACCTAGCAGAAAATGGAAAGAAGATGAAGGCTCTGAGAAGCGATAATGGAGGTGAGTATGTGCCGAATGAGTTTAAAAATTTCTGTGCAAAGGAAGGCATTCGACGAGAGTTAAAAAAACTTCATAAACCACAGAAGAATGGGGTGGCTGAGAGGAAGAGTATAAGTATTGTTGGAGCAACAAGGGTGATGTTGCATGGCCAAGGCCAACCACTACACTTTTGGGATGAAGCGTGCAACACAATGGTCTATTTGTAGAACAATAGTACTCAGTGAATTTGGGGCATGAGTACACTAGAGAAATATTTTTCAAGGAAGAAGCAAGATGTGTCACAATTCAGGATATTTGGAGCCTCAATTTATTGCCATGTATCCAAGGAATCAAGGAATAATTTAGAGATGACAAAGTTGGGAATATTTGTGGGGTACGTAGAAACTCCCCACAACTACTGTGTGTATTTTTCATCCCTCATAATGTTTGTTATGAAAAGGGATGTGAAGTTCGATGAGGAGAAGGAAATGAGATGTTACCTTGGGAGGGAGCTTCAACTGCAATGTGATTAAATATCTTTTACCTCCAAAGTAATAACCTCAGGAAGTTGTGGAGAAACCACAAGCATAGGATCAAAGAGTTGAGACAACCACTTAAGGAGAGACATCCAGAGAAGGAAGGAAACGAACGAGGGAAGCTAACAAATTATTTCATGATGTTAGAGAGAATGTGCGAGAATACACTTCACAACGTAGGGAGAGGAGGTCACTAGATCTATACACTAGCTACATGGCTCAGATGACTGAGCTATTACAGACTGAGCCATCCTATTTCAAGGAAGCGATAGATAAACCTATATGGGTTGAATCTATGGTAGAGGAAAATGATTCCATTGTGAGAAAAAAATGTTTGGGATGTGGTCCTAAGACTAGAAGATAAATAAGTGGTGGGTTCGAGATGGATCTTCAAGGTGAAACATGTAGCATATGGAAGCATAGATAAATACAGGGTCATATTTGTAGCCAAGGGGTTCTCTCGAGTTGAGGGAATTGACTATGAGGATAAATTTTCTCTAATATAAAGGTACTCATCCATCAGATCAATTCTATCACTGACTACGCAGATGGGGTGGAAGATCCACTAGATGAATGTGAAGACAACATTCCTCAATGGAGTTATTGGGGAAAAAGTTTACATCGAGCAACCAGAATGTTTTGAGGACTTTGACAAAGAGTCGCATGTGTGCAAATTCAAGTGAGCATTGTATGGATTGAAGTAAGCACCTCTTTTTTGGTACACCATAATTGACAACAATCTCACTGGGTTGTGCTTCACCAAAAGTGAAGCAAATGAAAACCTTTATCATATTGTGGTTGAAGATGAATTATTGATTATTGTGTTATATGTCGATGATCTAATTTTAATCGGTAATGAGAAGTTGACCGGATCTTGCAAGGAGTACCCTGCAAGAAAATTTGAAATGGAGGACATGGGACTGATGCACTACTTTCTTGGTTTGGAAGTATGGCAAGGGGGTGGGCAATTTTTTGTCTCTCAAGGCAAGTATTATAATGAGATACCAAATAATTTTCGCACGGAGAGTAGCAATCCCATAGAGAATCCTCTAGTAGGGAGTTATAGGAAAGAGGATGCCACTTCAGGTGAAGAATTTGAGGCTACCATTTATCAGAAACTTGTAGGTTCACTAATGTATTTGGTGAACACACAACCACACATGTGATATGAAGTCAACCAACTTAGTCAAGTTATGGTTAATCCAACCAAACTGTATTGGAAGGAAACAAAAAATGTGCTGTGATACTTAAGAGGCACCACCCACTTTAGCCTATGGTGCAAATAGACAAAGGGAGTGAAGCTTCAAGGCTTCACAGAGGAAGTTTGGATGGGGATACCATCAGACCAGAATATTACATCAAAAGGAATTTTCAGTGTTGGGCCCGTAGCTGTTTCTTGGTATAGCATGAAGCAGAGATCTGTGGCACTCACCTCAGAAGAATCAGAGTACATGGTTGTGAGTCAAGAAACATGTGAGGTGATCCATATAAGAAAGATTCATGTTGTATTATTTTTTCAGATGATGGATCCTATTGCGATCTACTGTGATAATCAGAGTTGTATCAAACTATTTGAAAATTTTATATTTCATGATCGATATAACCATATAGATATCTAGTATCGCCATCTACGGGATTGTGTGCAGAGGCGGATTATGTTTTTGGAATACATTCCTACAGAGGAAGAAGATGAAAATATTTTGACAAAAGCTTTGTCAAGATGAAAATTCAAGTTCCATAGATGCATGATCAGGGTATCTATTAATCCCTTTCTTGTTGAGAGGGAGTGTTGAAAATGCAGCAAGAAAATTTCAGTTTGACTTGCCTTGGTCAAACTAGAGAAAAATTAAATTTACATTTCAATAGAAATTCTTGGAGGAAGTTAACTGAGGTGACATGACACTTGTCACTTAATTTACTCAGTTAATTCGAGTTGTGGAAGTTTGAGTTCAGTTCTGTATGATTGATTTCTAATTTGTGGCAATCTATTTCAGTTAAATTGAGTTAGGGTTAGTTAAACTAGTTCTAACTGCTAGAAGAACTAGCATTAGGAGAATTTTGAAGTATAAATTGACCTCCTAAGGAATTTATAAAATAATAGTGGACATAATAAAATAATATTAGATTAAATCATCAAATTTTAGGGGGGGAAATAAAAAACTACTTTTTCAACTCGTATTTTCAACTTATCTCCTTATGGGTTTACTCAAATTTCGAGTGGGAACACCTGTTGGATGCATAATTTGATTCCTCATCCAAGGAGTACTCATATTCCATACTTTAGATGGAACCTTTTCATGAAAAATAAGAAATACATAAAAAAAATGTGATTGTAATCACATTTTTTCATGTATTTCTCATTTTTCGTTTAGTGGGGTCCATCAAAAGTAAGCAACATAAGTATTACCTAGATGAAAAATTTAATTTTGCATACAACACATACTCCTGCTTAAAATTTGAGTAAAAAATCAGGGATATAAGTTGAAAATACAAGTTGAAAAAATAGTTTTATTATTTTATTATTTTTTAATCTTTTTACATTTTTACTCCAAAAATGGTGAATCATCCCCATGGTTGACATCATCACCTTGAATCCTATTGGTTTTTATAAAGTTAATTTTGGTTGTACATTTTTCTTAGGAGGCATATTTTAGACCTCAAAATTCCCCTAATGTGGAACTTCCAAGTGTTGAAGAGTAACTTTAGCTCTCTTAGTGATCAACTAGTTAACTAATCATTCAACCCAAAATAATTGATGCATGCAGAGAATTCAAGCTACCAAGTTGAGATGTAATTCTAAGGCAGTGTACTATTAGTTGTAGACTATTCCAAAGTGTACAAGTGGTGCATTCAGTGAGAGGATGAGTCTAGAAGGATTGCACAATTATAATTGAGGAACTTCCTAATTAATAAGGGCATAATTCCTCAACGAACAACACAATGAAATAGGAGATTTGAGGGCTTGAAAACTAGCCAGAGTGAGTCATTAAGTCAGGTAGAGGGATAGACTATACAATTGTAGGTTGTGCGCAGGCTTGAGTAAACATTGTATTTCACCTCTATTCTTTGATTAATCCAAGACAAATAGGAAGGGGTTTTGATTAGTTTCTTTCCCTTAGATAAATCTCTGTGTATGTGTGATAAATATTCTTGTGTATTTATGATTTGTCTTCTCGATCGTGAATTGAATTCTGCATATAAGTAGAGTAGATTTGAGTCTTATGTTTTAGTAAATTACATGAGTAGTTTCAGATCTACACATTAAATTTCTACAAAAGAAACACAAGGGTTTCATAGTAAATTGGAAATGACATAGTTGAAGATGACAAATTCCTCCCCCCAACACCCAAAAAAAAGGTTTATACCATAAATAATATTAAAGAGACAGAAAAATTCAAAGGAAAACAATGGCACAACCCTATTACCCTCGATGATAGCACATTCTAGAGAAAAAACCTTTAGAATCCCCATAGGCCACCCACATAGTGAACAACTCGCAGAGAAATGGACCAAAAATTGAATTAACCCTGTTCTTAGATATGAAAACGAGCAAAGAAAAATTTCAATTACATAATCAGCTATCCAATTTCCCAAAACAAGAAAAAAGATAGGCTTAGTGAAAGAAACTAAACCTAAGACCCAGACTCGATGGAACACGAGTAGAAAGAACTCTAGCACCTTGATACTAGTACCAAACTAAAAAAATGTCGAGGTACCAACAACCACATACCAAAACAAGGTAGGGAAATGAGATACCTACTAATTCATTAGTATGAAGGGTCGAGCTAGAGAGAACCACCACAAGTTCAAAGACTAACACATGTTCTGAATTGTGAAAGAATAACGCAAAGAACATCAAACAAACAACGACATTAATATCCCAAAAAATTCAAATAAAGAGACACTTGTCACGCTGAAAATGGAGCGATAGTGAGGGTTTTCCACTAGCCACCACAAAATGAAACTATCACCCACTAAGCAAAGGCTCGCCACCACCAATCCCTGAAATTTACTATCACCAACAACTCTGCCACAACACGTAGTATAAGTTCCACCACCCTCCATTGTAACAACTCTCTCATCTGGTCTCATATGACAGACAACATCACGATATTGGAGGGAGTAAGATGAGGAGGGTGGCTCCATGAGGGATTTACTATGGGAGCAGTACTATACCACGTGGGTTCATATTAGGGAATATATATTGAGGAAAAAATGACATAATATATTGAGCATATAATAGGGGCTAAAGGGCTTTTATATTGGTAGGTATAAAAAATGGAGCTCAAATTTAATGAAAAAATATAAAGGTGTATGAAAATTGTTAATGAAAAAATGGATACATACAATATCTAGTCAAAGTAGGGGTTTTTTAAATTGAGAAGGTGTATTGAGTTCGTATTTGTAGGGGGTTAAATAATGCGATTTTTAGAGGTATTTTCCAATATGTAGTCAAATTAAGAAATTGTTCAATATATTATTAATGCACGTGATATGTAAGAGATTTATTGAGTAAAACCCCAATGAATGACTCACCTTAATTATGCTTCAAAATCAAATCCACCACCCTATTCTTGAGTAATGTAAATATTTAAGATGATAAAACATAAGTTAGCCTAATAATGCACAATAGCCATGTTGTGCCACACCGCTTTGGGTGTCTCACCTTAGTTGTGCTTCAAAAGCAAATCCACCACCGTATTCTTGAGCAATGTAAGTATTTAAGATGATAAAAGATAAGTTAGTCTAATAATGCACAGTAGCGATGTTGTGCCACACCGCTTTTGGAAACGCACGTGGGAGTGCAAACCATGTTTTCCATTAAATGCCTTTGAGAGTTACGCACACATCATCAAACAAATATTTATATTTATTTGTTTTTTTAAATATAGTAAATTAATATTATTTTATTCATAAATATTTTTCTTTTATCTTTATCTTTGATAGATGATCTAGAACTTTATTTGCATATATATTAAAAACCTTTCCAAGAAAAACGCGAGAAATATCCCAAAACACGTAGATGGAAGCTAAACAAGGAAAATCTAAGCCTCCATGCTTAACCAATTATTATATGCCATTCGCTGATGGGCGGGGCGACCCTCCAGCTTGGAATGCACCCATTTCGAGTGCCCCTCCGACGTTTTACCCGTGGAATCATCAACTTCGTGCAGATTCATAGCAATCTGCGATCAACGGTGAAGGCACTATGAGTAAGGGGTGCAAAGCCGTTTTGGGTGGAAGCATCCGAAACATAAGAGAGAGTTCTACCCTTCGTAATTTGGTTCTTTTATATTACAAGAATTTTTTACTGAAATTAATTTTTACTTTAACGTTATTATTGGTAATGGTAATGGAAAGTTACAATTAAATAAATTTAACTTTAATTTGATTATAAATTATTTAAATATTTCAGAATGTGTTTAAATAATTGATTTTTAATACGTTTAAAAAGTTTGATTTAGTGATGATCTAAGAGTTTGAATCTGGTTTTTGATAGTAGAACTGGAATCAACACCATCAAACAACTTGTTTTTTTATATTATAATTTTTTTTTACTGAATTTTTTTTTTACTTTAATGTCATTATTGGTAATGAAATGTTACAATTAAATAAATGTATTTTTATTTTGATTATAAACTATTTAAATATTTTACAATGAGTTTAAATAATTGTTTTTTAATGTGTAATATTTTTAAATATTTGTAAAAGGCTTTGTTTATGAATGGCCTGAAAGTATTTGAATCTGATTCTTGATGATGGATATTACAAGAGTTTTTTACTAAAACTAATTTTTACTTGAACATGTAATGGAAGGTTACAATTAAATACATATATTTTTATTTTGATTATACATTATTGAAATATTTTAGAATGAGTTTAAATAATTGTTTTTTAACGTGTTGGATTCTTAAATATTTGTAAAACACTTTGTTTTAGGGATGACCATATTACAAGATTTTTTTATGGAAATTACTTTTTGACTTTAACGTCATTATTGGTAATGGAAAGTTACAATTAAATAAATTTATTTTTATTTTGAATACAAATTATTTAAATATTTTAGAATGTGTTTAAATATATGATTTTTAATGTGTTAGATTCTTAAATATTTGTAAAAGATTTGGTTTAGCTATGACTTAAGAGTGTTTAAATCTGGTTTTTTATGGTGGAAATGGATTCAACAACATCAAACACCTTGTTTTTTTATATTACAAGATTTTTTTACTAAAACTAATTTTTACTTTAACGTCTTTATTGCTAATGGAAAGTTACAATTAAATAAATTTATCTTTATTTTGATTATAAATTATTTATATATTTTAGAATGCCTTTAAATAATTGATTTTTAATATGTTAGATTGTTAAATATTTGTAAAAGGCTTCATTTAGCGATGATCTAAGAGTGTTTGAATCTGGTTTTCTATGGTGAAAACAATTAAATACATTTATCTTTATTTCGACTATAAATTATTTAAATATTTTAGAATGAGTTTAAATAATTGTTTTTTAAAATATTAAAATTTTTAAAAATTTGTAAAAGGCTTTGTTTAGGGATGGGCTAAGAGTGTTTCAATATGGTTTTTGATGGTGGAAAAGAATTTGAAAACATCAAACAGTTTGTTCTTTTATATAACAATATTTTGTTACTGAAACTATTTTTACTTTATTGTCATAAGTTACAATTAAATAAATTTATCATTATTTTCATTATAAATTATTTAAATATTTTAGAATGCGTTTAAATAACTGATTCCAACGTGTTGGATTCTTAAATATTTGTAAAAGGCTTGGTTTAGCGATGACGTAAAGAGTGTTTGAATTTGGTTTTCAATGGTGGAAACAATTAAATAAATTTAACTTTATTTTGATTATAAATTATTTAAATATTTTAGAATGAGTTTAAGTAATTGTTTTTTAAAATGGGTAATTTTTTTAAATATTTGTAAAAGGCTTTGGGTAGAGATGCCCTAAGAGTGTTCGAATCTAGTTTTTGATGGTGTAAAAGGATTCAACAACATCAAACAACCTGTTTTTTTATATGACAATATTTTGTTAGTGAAACTATTTTTTACTTTAACTTCATTATTGGTAATGGAAAGTTACAATTAAATAAATTTATCATTATTTTGATTATAAATTATTTAAATATTTTAGAATGCATTTTAATAATTGATTTTTAATGTGTTAGATTCTTAAATATTTGTAAAAGGCTTGGTTTAGCTATGACCTAAGAGTGTTTGAATCTTGTTTTTGATGGTGGAAATAATTAAATAAATTTATCTTTATTTTGATTATAAATTATTTAAATTTTTGAAAATGAGTTTAAATAATTGTTTTTTAAAATGGGTAAAATTTTTAAATATGTGTAAAAGGATTTGTTTAGGGATAGCCTAAGAGTCTTTGAATCTAGTTTTTGATGGTGGAAAAATATTTAACAACATCAAACACCTTCTTTTATATTACAATATTTTGTTATTGAAACTATTTTTTACTTTAACGTCATTGTTGGTAATGGAAAGTTACAATTAAACAAATTTTTCATTATTTTGATGATAAATTATTTAAATATTTTAGAATGCGTTTAAATAATTGATTTTAAATGTGTGAGATTTTTAAATATTTGTAAATTGTTTTTTAAAATGGGTAAAACTCGTAAATATTTGTAAAAGGATTTGTTTAGGGATGACCTTAGAGTGTTTGAATTTGGTTTTTGATAGTGGAAAAGGATTCAACAACATCAAACACCTTGTTCATTTATATAACAATATTTTGTTACTAAAACTATTTTTTACTTTAACTTCATTGTTGGTAATGGAAAGTTACAATTAAATAAATTTATCATTATTTTGATTATAAATTATTTAAATAGTTTAGAATGCGTTTAAATAATTGATTTTTCATGTGTTAGATTCTTAAATTTTTATAAAAGGTTTTGTTTCAAGATGGCCTAAAAGTATTTGAATTAGTGGAAATAGATTCAACAGTATCAAATATCTGGTTCTTTTCTATTACAAATTTTTTTTACTCAAACTAATTTTAACTTTAACGTCATTGTTGGTAATGGAATATTACAATTAAATAAATTTATCTTTATTTATTGTGATTATAAATTATTTAAATATTTTAGAATGAGTTTAAATAATTGATTTTTAATGTTTTATATTCTTAAATATTTGTAAAAGGCTTTGTTTTAGTGACTCCCAAAAAATGTTTGAATCTAGTTTTGATAATGAAAATAGATTCAAAAGCATAAAAAATTTGGAGATGCGGAAAATCATGAAACTTAATTACTATAACTCAAATTTCCAAAAATTTCTATTATTACCTGAGCTAAATTGAAGTCACCTTTAAACTTTTTCCCAAATCTTTAATAAAATTAAATTAAACTAATTTAATTTAAGAAATCAATTCATAAATATTTTCAAAAATTAATTTACTTTAAGTTAGATGCCCTCCCCTTCACTCATAATGTGCGCAACACCCAGTCACTAGGCAGCCATGGGTGAGTCTTCCTCTCTTTTTTCAGCAACTTCTGCTGCTGCTAATTCTGCTCCAGATGCCGCCCTCCAAATATATACTTCTTCCTCGCCCCAACTCCAACTGCACGACATGATCTTCTCTGTGGTGAAGCCCTTGGCGTTGAAGGCCGCTCTTAACCTCAACATTCCCGACATTATCGCCACCCACGCTGGAAGTGAAGGTCGCTCTCTCGCCGTGGAGGAGATCGCTTCCCACATTGCAGCATCCGCGCACAGCAACACGAATAAGAAGGCACCTCACTTGGAATACCTGTTTCGCCTTCTCAGATATTTGGCTTCCTACAATGTCTTCACTGAGACCTCACACGCTGGGGGAGTTGTAGAATTTAAGCGATACAGATATGGCCTCACCGCCCTTTCCAAGCTGCTAACAGCGCAGAACGAATATTCGTGCGTGCCTCTAGTGTTCTCAGCCACCAGTAAGGTCCCCTGGGAAGGATTGCAGCGTCTGCACGAAACTGTGATGGAAGGCTGCCCCGCATTCAGCAAAGCTTTCGGCATGAACGCATGGGATTATTTCAGAACCTACCCTCAAGAAAACGAGATTTTTAACAGGGCTCTCGCCAGTGATACTCGTGCGGTTATGGCTTCGGTTGTCAAGGTTTATGCTGATGGGTTTAAGAATATAAATACGCTGGTGGACGTTGCCGGAGGAACGGGATCGGCCATATCCATGATTGTGGAGAAACACCCCCACATTCGTGGCATCAATTTGGATCTCCCACATGTAATAGACACGGCCCCTGCATTACCTGGTAATCTCGAATCCCAAATTGATGATATTTGAGTCGAGCCTGTGTTTTTCGAACTGAATGTGATCATAATTAGAATTGGGCAATTTGAATTACTGATGCAGGAGTAGAACACGTGAGCGGAAATATGTTCGAGCATATACCGCCTGCAGATGCTGTGTTTTTGAAGGTACTCATCCCGCCATCTCTGTTGTGATTGATAGGGTTTATGTATACCATCTCTATTGTGATTTGATAAGGTTTATGCATAAATTAATCACAATAGGGTTTATGTATGAATTACGGGTGGATATGTTTTTTAGATGGTGATTTTTTTTTTCTATAAATTTAATTATAATTCGGAATTTGAACATTATTGTGGATTTTTAGATTTTCACACTTATGATTGTGACTATAGATTTAACGAAATAAATGATTTTAATTGCAGTCGGTTTTGCATGACTGGAATGACGGGCAGTGCGTGGAGATATTGAAGAAATGTGAGGAGGCCACACCGGAGAACGGGAAGGTGATAGTTGTGGATGCGATTATCGAAGAGGAAGTGCGGTGTGTTAAGCAGCAGATGAGATTGAGGTCTGACATTGAAATGATGGCTTTCACCGACGGTGGAAAGGAGAGGACGGAGAACGAATTCAAGAAGATCTTCCATTTAGCGGGTTACCGACGTTACGTCATCACAAAATTGCCGTCTTCCCCTTTTAGTATCATAGAGATATTGAAAGCTTGAATGGTCTAACATATCCAAGTTAAACAAAAACCTATATGTCGAGGTATTCATGCACCTGATCAAAAATATATTTTTGATGGGAGTTGTCTACCAGTCCACGTTTTGGCCGGGACGGCAGAAATCCGCTGGAATCCGGTCAACTAAATTTGCAAAAATCAGGTAGTTGCAGTGCTTGGAATCCATTTTTGACAGTGGAAATGGATTCAGCACTATCAAAAACTCCTGGGGCACTCAAAATACTAATGTTTAACAACTATAAACAAGTTTCTGGGCAAATCTTTGCCGGATTTTCTGAAAATCGTGGCCGGAATTTGGGTCAAAACGCGGGCTCTTTAGACTACGCGTTTTTGATGTTTGTATTTTTATCGAATTCATAATTTATTTTATTTCATTTTAGTTTGGTTTAGCAGTGTTTTTCTATTTATCAAAAAATATAAGTATGATTATATATTAAAACGCGATAATCTCAACTTGCTCGAAAAAAATCAGGTTTATTGGCCATTTAAGTGAGTTAAAAGCTATCCAATATTGAAATTGTTTTTTCTTTCTATAGTCTATAGACTCCATACTAGTATATCAACCAAACTCTGACAACAACCCGAAAATATAAATGCTATCCGCAAAAAACATGAAGCAACAAAAGAAACATCTAAAGGAGAACCAGTTTATCAGTCAATCGAGGACTCAACTGGTGCAGGGTGGGTCTTTGACACTGGACCCCGACATGTCCAGTTGGTGCATCTTTTGGATTTTTCTCTCAATTCTTCCAAGTCTTCTTGCTGCATGATGTTGAGAAACACGAATGTCTTCCATTTCCTTTTTGATATACCGGAGAACCCAAAATGTCTTTCATTTTCTTTTTGATATACTCGAGAACCCATAATGTCTTGCATCTACGTTTTGATATCTTTGAGAACCTAAATCACCTAGATCCCACATGTGGATCTCCTCCCACTTCTTGCATACTAGTCTTCATAATTTCTATTTTAGAGATTATAGTTAGTTTTTTCTAAAGTTTACTAAGATTTGTAGATTTTGGTGTAATGTCAAATTTCTTTGTGGTATCATAACCAAGTTCCATTTTCTTGAGTTATTTTTGAGTGAAAGTGTTGAAAAATCACCAACGCCTCTATGAAATCCATAATTTTTACTTAAATATCCTAATTATCGATTTGGAAAATTTACATAGACTTCAAACCTCTCCTCTTAGTCATTTGTAAAGTATTTTATGTGTGATGTTTAGTTTCATAATGGGTGATTCTGATTGATCCTGTCACCTATATATAAATTGAACAGTGAGGCTGGCCAATAAATTTTACATATTCTTTTGTTTATAAACTTTTTTTTGTTCAAGTTGATCATGATATTTATGAAATTGGGTATATGTTATAATTTTGTTATTATGCTACAAATCTATGACTTCCATGGTTTCACAGAATACTGTAAACTTGATATTGTAAACTTCCATTGTTTTACATAATGATTGATTCTTTTTTATATTGTTATTTGTAGCTGAAATGACATGTATTCAAAGTTGTTTTTAGTGCGACTTTTTGAAGTTTCAAGTGTCGGAATTTAGTTAAAATTTTTGAAGTAAGATCTTGGTTTTTGTTATTCTAACTGGTTTTTTGACTCTATATATGAATTCAGCACCCTCAAAAACCTCTAGAGCATTTTGATTGTGCAAAATTAGCAATCAAACTTCTGCCAGAATTTAGAGAAATTACACCGTAAAAAGTCACGATAAAAACTTTGAAAAAAAAACGCACTAAAAACTACTCGCATGCATTCCAGCTGACTTCATTGCAGACTAAGAGAGCTTGGATTTGTTATGATTGGTTGATAGAGTTTGCCCAAATATAATTAAAGGACAACTGACGATTCCTTATTTGAAGGTGCAAAAATTAATGTAGAGATATTTATATGCATATTTAATGATCGTATAGAAAATATTACAAACTAACGGATTATGAATTAGTTAGAGAGTTAATATTGAATCAGTTCGAGTACACAGCCAGCTTTAATGGTAAAGACTATATTGTTCCTTCAGATTGTTTTTATGTCTCTATTATTAACTATACAGCTTTGATTTATCTTTTATTACCTCTTTATTTTAAATAAAGAGGTTGCGTTTTTTTCAATTCTATTTAATACATTATATCACAATTGTGAAATGTTCTATTAATTACATAACAATTTCTTAAAACTAAAACTTTTTTATTTTTAATTTGTTATTTATTAAATTTTTGGACTACTTTTTGGTATAATTGTTTTTGATGTTATTTGTTCAAAATATGATAAGGTTTGGTTGGAATTACAAGTTTGTATTGTAAACTCTCTACAATTTAATTATCTAAATTTATGTTGTGAATTTTCTATAATTTAATTGCCTAAAATTTGTTTCAAAGATCTGAATTTATATATGCACTACATCTACTTTAAACAATAAAAAAACTAGATTTTATAAAAAGAAATTATTAAATTCCAAAAAAACAAACTTCCAAACTTCTAATAATTAAACAACTTCATGTAAAAATATATTAATTTTATATTCTACTTAAAATTATTAATTTTAAAATATTAAATTAAATATAAATATTTACATTTCACTTAACTCTTACCATGATGGATGCATTCGAATTGAGGGATTTTTATTTTAATACATAATTTGAAATGATCTTAACTCTTACCATGATGGATGCATTCGAATGGAGGGATTTTTATTTTAACACATAATTTGAAATGGTTAATGAAGTGTTTAAATACATTTTTTGACATCTTTATTTATTGTTGCAAGTATTTTTTTTTCATAGATTGAGATATACGAGTAACGTTCCGAGGAGAGGGTTTTAATTTTAATAGATAATTTAAAATGGTTAGTGAAGCGTTTAAATAATGGTAAGTATTTATGGTTGTAGGAATTTTTTTTTATTAGATTGAGATTATATAAATAATGTTTGTTATTTATGATATTGGAATTAAATAGAAAAAAGTATATTAAATAAATTAAAATAAATTTTATTAAATAATTTTAAAATGGTTTATGTTAAGTCTTGCTAGCACAACAAGGTGACCACGATCAAATTTCATGGTGGTGGTTGTTCCTTCTGTTAGGGGGAGGAGACATGTTAAAATATCTAGTCAGCTTAGAGCTGGTGTGGCTGAGGTCGATTGCGTTTCTAGGGAAACTTCGACGGCTTAGATGCCCATGGGACGTGACTCCTCAAGCCACAGGTCAAGTCTGGATGATCACAGACAATTTGACAAAAAATAAATAAAAAAAATGGTTTATATATTTTAACATAATAAAAAAATGGACTTCACTAGAAGGCTGAGAGGGCTAGGAACAATAGTGATGGGAGAACTTTCGCTACAAAGATGGTATACACAAGGAATTGTGATATGCATAGGTAGATGTGGTTGTGTATCAGTCTACTCACGAGATGGCATTAGTCTTGTAGCTCGAAGTGTGAGATAGAGTGTATAGGTAGCTATGGCTTAGTGAGTTTAAAACAGAAATTGTCACAAGAAGTTTCAACAATGGAGTTTCATGATAGGAAGGATATCATTTGAGATCTGGTGTTAGATCAACCTCAGAAAGGGGATCTGCCCTCCCATGGGTCTCCTCTCTATATTTTATCTCCATATTATAAAAAAGATAGAGAGAGAGAAAAATATTTGTTTTCCCTCAAAAATTGTAATGGGAAGACATCTATCCTCTTGATCCAAGGCCTAGATCTACTTAAATACTTGAAGCAAAGCATTCAAAATGACTTGGTAATACCAAAAGATATTCAAGTTTTTTTAAATGAAGGAAAAGTGATCCAACATTCTTTTTGGCTTAAATATTATGGCGTGGCAAAGGATTCCATCGTAATATTTAATTTGAGGTTGTGGGGTGGAGATACGAGTCTCAAAAACCCTAACATAGGTTCTGGAAACCCTAATGGATCAATCTTGTTTAAGGACGTGGTGAAGGGAATAATTCCGTTACTGCACATATGATCCAAAATATTCTAGGACGTTTGATAGTCAAACAAGGGGAAAAATCACCAACAGTGGACATTAAACCTGTAGAGGTAAAATCATTTTTTGTTGATATAAAATTCACGCCATTTATATGCATATTTGATGGCTTCAAATTGACACTTGAATACTTACATTTGTGAGTATATCCTTCTTGTACACCCAATTTTTAATTTTACTTATGTTCCGAGGGTTTCTTCATAGTTCAATTTGAAATGTAGAAAGCTAGGGAGAAAGTTCTAAATGATGGGCCACAGTTTTGGGGTAGAGTTGGGCTCTTTATTACCCAATGGTTCTTTGCATTTGATGCTACAAGCATGATGGCCATTATAGTGCCAGCCAAGGTCATATTTTCAAATCCCCCTCTCTTGTTTTGGCACCATTAAGTCCCGAAAGATATTGGGAATACTCCTTGAAAATTCAAAAAATGTAAACTGATATACTAGAAAACGGTGTCTTGAAATTTTCCAGAATGTTTATGGAGATATACCTTAGTAAATGTCTACCTCATCTTATTCATCTAAATCATGAAAAATTTCAGTGAAATTAGGTTATAGATTATGAGAATATCACATTTATGTTAAAGATAGCTAATTACTCCCACATACAGAGTTATCTAAATTTAGAGTGTGAGTTAACTGACTCAAATGTGAGTGATTTTGAGTTCAGTCTTATTTTGGGTAAAGTCAAATTTATAGTGCGTGTGCATGTTGAAGCTATTTTGAGTGATTCGTTAGACAAAAAAGTATAAATAACCTTCACCAAGTTACTTGTAATCATCAAGTTTATGTGATCGATAGAAGAGCCACAACACATATTATTGTTTGTGTATGAAATTTTGTGCCTTCCCTCCTTTTTATTTATAATAAATTAGTATCAAAGCTGAAAAAAGAATACAAGGCCTACATAGCCTTGAGAGCCAATCGGAAAAGAGCCAAAGGAAGAAAAGTGATGATTTAAAAAAGAAATCATGTTGTAAAAGTGTCACAGTTAAAGTGCGACCATAAAAAAATGTGAAGTGTAAAAGGTGTAATGATTTAGGCAACACTTACGGTGTTCCAAAAAATTTGTGATTCATTAGAGCTACCTTCTATCGAAAGGTGTGATGATTTAGGCAATATTTCCGATTTTCCAATTTTTTTGTGATTCATCAAGCTTCCTTCTATCGAAAGATGCGATAAGTGAGGCTTATTAAAAAGGTCATGCCATCCATAACATTAAAATATTTGTAAAGTTTTGAAATTTAAAGGTCATGTGGGTTAAAAGGTCACGTTAGCTGTTTTGACTTGTATGAAAAAAAATTAATAATACGTGACAAAAGTATTTTAAAAGGTGTGGAGGTTTTTAAAAGGTGTCGAGGTTTTTAAAGCCCTTTTTTTTCTTAATATATTAAAGTGTTTTAAAAGTTATTTTTTTTAATTAAGTTATTTTTTGGGTTGTATAAAATAAAACAAAGTTTTTAATTAAAAAATTAAGAGGGATTCTAAAAGGATTTTATAAAAATAAAAATAATAGTGTTTTTATTCTTCGAAGAGGATATATTTTTTAAATATGGTTTTATCTAGTTTCTAGTCACAATTTCCACCATCTACAAGGAAGAACTATAATGCGTAGATCATTAATATGGAGACAACATTAAACGATCATGATGTTTAGGATCATATTAATTTTGGATTTCCAGAACCTAAGGATGAAAAATAAGAACAAGGTCTCACTAATGCAAAGAGGGGGCAATGGAGGAAAGATAAAAAGAAGAATGCACAAGAATTGCAACTTATCCAACAAGGAGTAGATCTAGTAGTGTTCCAGAAGATTATGACCACATCTTCAACAAATATTGTGTCAAATACTTTGGAGAGGAGTTACATAGGGGTGGCCAAAGTCAATATTGTTAAGTTTCATAATACTAGGAGAGATTTTGAAATTTTGAAGATGAAGGAAACAAGGGATATTGATTCATTCATGAATCATGTTCTGACTATCGCAAACCAGTTAAGAATTTATGGTGATGACATAGAATATCAAGCAATGGTTGAGGAGGTGCTCAGCTATTTGTCTACCAAATTTGATGTTGTAGTAGCAACCATAGAAAGAGCCAAGGATTTGACAATGGTTACAATTGATGAATTGATGGGATCAATTCTATCCCACGAGGTGGGGATAGATAGAAATAAGGATTAAACCTTAGAAACCAATTTAAAATTTCAGGTTTCTATTTCAAGAGACAAAGTTTGAGGCAAAGGATGAGGCAGAAAATCATTTGGTCAAAGAGATGGCAGAGAAGAGAAGGAAAAAGAAAATCGAAGAAACCATAGAACCTTCAACAACAATAAAAGAGTCAGAAAATCAAAGGTGAGATGTTATTATTGCAGTAAATTTGGTAATTATTCTCGTGATCACAGGGAGAGGAAATTTGATTAACGAAAGTAGGGAGCTAATGTAACTAGAAAGAATACTCACTACATGTTCCTAGCTTTCCATACCATGCATGAACATTCTAATAATGTGGTGTTATTAGATAGTGGTTGTAGTAATGAGATGACTAGCAACAATAATCTTGTTACAAATCTAGATTAATCTGTGAAGGCATAGGTAAAGTTGGGCACTGATAGGACTACGGATGTAGATGGAAAAGGAGCAGTCAAAATTATGACCATTAAAGGGGAGGCAAAGGTAATTTCAGAGGTATAGTGTTTCCTTGTTCTCAAACATAATCTGATAATTTTTGGTCAGTTAATGAAGAAAGGATACATGATTATTTTTCAGGGCGAAGAGTGTGTTATATATGACATGCCTCAAAGCAAGAAGTTGATATCTAAGGTGCATATGACGAGGAACAAAATTTTTCCTATAATCATGAATTATAGTGATCAAGTCATTTCTTTTACAGTTACATGTTATAATGATTACTGGTTATGGCACTTACGATTTGGACATTTCCATTTCTCTAGTTTAATATTGTTGTAACAAAAATAGATGGTTAGAGGATTAGCTTCCATCAAAGAACCTTCTAGTACTTGTGATTGTTTCATCTTGGGAAAGAAACATCGTGAAATGTTTCCAAAAGGGTTGCATACAGAGAAAATAAACCACTAGAGTTGGTTCATATAGAAATGTGTGGACCTATGAGGACATAGTCGATTGGTGGAAGTTTTTACTTCCTCACTTTCATTGATGATTTTAGCCAAAAGGCATGGGTTTATTGTTTAAAGAAAAAATATGAAAATTTTCAAAGTTAAAATAATTCAAAGTCTTAGAAGAGAGCTAGAGTGATCATCAAATCAAGGTGTTGAGATCAGTTCATGGTGGAGAATATTATTCAAAGCATTCCATGATTACTGCAAATAACATGGAATCCGAAGGCAATTTACAACTAGATAGACACTGCAACAGAGTGGTGTAGTAAAGAGAAAGAACATAACCATTATGAACATGCCAAGGAGCATACTGAAAAGAAGAAAATTATCCAATGAGTATTGCGAAAAAACAGTTACATGTGTCCTTTATGTGATAAACATATATCCTAGAAAGTGTGTGATGAATAGAGTGCCAAAAGAAGCATGGACATATATGTCTTGCAATGTATCTCATATTAGAGTCTGTGGATGTGTGGCACATGCATATGTACCTAAAGAGATAAGAGGCAACACTACAAGGAAAAGACCCTCTAGTGGAATTTTTTGAGGAACCCCTTATAAAAATACCCTAGACATTCGTTTGTAGTGGAGGTTACTAGAGGAGGTTGGCGGGTCGAGGTTTTTGAAGATGTTTTTCTTCCGGTGCATTTATCATCCTAAAACACACCAGTGCACTCAACTAGAGAAAGCACAGGTGTGCAAAAATCATTGGCACATCGGGACACTATGCTCTCGGTACAAACCTACCCGATCCATCTTATTACAGTAGCGCGCCGGTGCTTTACAAAGATTCTGCACCGGTGCATCCTAAAACGCTGTGCCAAAATTGAAACTAAAATCCGCATTTTTCACTTTTTAGTGTTCCAGAGCTGCCAAACACCAATGAAACTTTACATTGTGTGAGGCGCCCTACCTTCAGTGCTCCCATTGCACGCAATGTTGTTGTCTATTTCCCACCATCTCCATTTTGAAATTATCAAAATGGTGGGAGAATTTAGTTTTTCAAATTCTACAACCAATATGCCTCCTCGAAGGCCAAATTTATAGGTATTTTCCTTGTTTTTCCATAATTAAACCTTTTAATGGGTTAATTTTGTAAAATAGCTTAAAATTCACCTTATTTTTTTAAAACAATTCCTGGGCGGTGTGCTTGAGCCATTCGGCTCGCATTGGTTCGCAGTGCTACTTGTAAATTTATAGGCCGCATCGCTACCAGTGCTAACGGTTTCTGCATCGGTTCTAGGGCGGTACCGAAACAACACACTGTGATTTTTTAAAATTAGAAAAAAGTGTGGTGCAGTGGGTTACCCAGCCGCATTGTTGACCATGTCGAATTACGGGAATGCGGTGCATTGACAGAAATATCCGCCGTGGGGTAGGTAATTTTTTCAGCGCACCGCATTCCGAAAATTTCACATGGTCAATGGTGCAGCTAGGTAAACAACCACATCGTTGACTATCTAGTGATGTTAAAAGGGTGGTGCACTTCCTAAACTATACGCCTCAGGGCATATAGTTTGGTTAGTGCAATGCCCTCCAGACACTGTTCCATAATCAACGGTACGGTCTATTATACCACTACACCATTGACTTTGTAATAGTGCTACGAGGGCGGTGCATTGAATATTTGCAGGTGCACTACCTCCGGTGCGCTACAAATGTTCTGGTGCATTGCTTCTGGTGCGCAACAAAAAAGAGATGCACAGTTACCAGTGCATGCCTGTTTTTTGTGGCGCATTGATTGTCTTTTTTTCTCGAAAAAAATTATATATGTATATCTCTAAATATGTGTCTCATTTAAAAAAAAATTTCATTTAATATTTCAGTCATTCAGCGATGTGAAATAAGAGAAGATAGGGAACAACAACAAGAAGAAGTGGACTAGTATAACGTGGTTCGCCTCTGGGAGGAACGAGAAAGGGAGAGAGATGCGTACCCTCGCCCTATTACAATTGCTACCTAGGGGCTCCTAAGGCAGGTAGGCCTCCTCAATTTATATGAGGACGCTACATCCCTAAAGAGCCATGGTGTGTTTTTGTGACATCTTATTCATAGGTGGAATGCCCACCTACAGGATTTCCGGGTTGGTCCTAACCAGTGGTACGCACCTACTAAGGAGGAAATCTCTTTCATTACTAGCCTATTAAGGAGAGGGGTGGATTTTTCCTCGTTCCCAAAGGTCCCAGTTGGCTATGTAGTAGGGAGTCAGTTGTGTACTCCCACAAATACATTAGCGCGGATATATTGTCTCCTTCAAATTTCCAGGTCTCCAGAGGCCAGTTATGTATTGCTTCATTTGGTAGAGAGGAGGTGAGGTGCCTCTCACTATTGATTTCGACCATTTCACACAATAGTAGCCATGGAAAACACATTAGTTGTCATCTTCGATTTTATGTTTATTATTTAGCACAGGAGCCATGACTTGTGAGGTGGTTTACCATTTTTTTGCAACAGTTCTGTACAAATTTAGATAGATGTCGTGCTCATGCACAAGGGAGGGTGAAATTCCATTTTGCTTCGAAGCTATTGTGTTAATTTTTGAGAGGTTTCTAGAGACAAGAACTAATTTTGTTTGCTAGACTCATAGGCCAATGCTACATGTAAATATGCAGATGGGGGACATATGATGTCCAGGAGGGGCGAGTCCGAGTTTTCCATGAGGATATCGCATGATGCACTGGAGTTGCTAGCTAGTGTTGATGCACATCCCTTCATTATGGTATGTTGTTCGTATGCTAGTTTGGATTGGCGAGGGTGTGCCAACATCCTCTTCATAGATGATGAGCCATCGAATGATAGAGGTAATATTACTATTTTATTTAAATTTATTCTAACATGTTCTTTAACTTGTTTTTATTAAACTATTTAATGAAATTATCTACTTATTGTTGTGTACTTATATATATTTTGTAGACATTGGATCATTTGATGGCAACAAGATGCTATTGCCACCAAATGATCCAGGTGTGGATCCTGATGACGATTAGGATATGGCAGATGCAGAGGATAAGGCCGGTGCAGATAGAACTTGCCCTCATGGTGCATCGGTACCGCCTTTTGTTGGGCGTAGGATTGACAGTAAGTTGAGGATGGAGTTGGGTAACCATCTCTGTGCATTGTTTGTGGAGGTGGGAGTCAGGCCCACCACTATGAGAGATATACAAGCCGATGCTAGGATGGTACAGATGTGGAGAGGCATGCCACGTGACATGTTCGCCCTGATGCAACATGTCGTAGGAGCTATGAGCTTATTTACGCAGTTGAGGAGGGCCCTTCGACGTAGGCGTGGTTGAGATTGAGTACATCGACAGTCCGTGAGCAACAATGCATCATATGATGATCGTGATCAGGGGAGTGATCATCATTCACCTTGTGGCATAGATGAGCAAGTTGCAGCATTGACCAACAGTCATGATGGAGAGCATGTGGGACTATCGACCACTTCGAGTCAGCAACCTGCAGCATCTAGCAGTACTCATGATCATACGCAATCTGGACCATCGACCATGTCGAGTCATCACAATGAGCAGCCGATAGTTGATCCCTATCAGCTTGAGGCACTAGTACCAGGTCAACAGGCACGTGATGATCGAAATGTATATGAGCTTGTCAAGGTTGCATCATTGACTGAGCAGTTATTGATGATGTACCACCAGCTGATATTTGACATTTATATTACAGTTGTATATTTTGACACTTTATAGTGTTATATATATATGGTCCATGTATTTTATGTTCATGTTGCAGTTGTACTTAATTTACATGTTGGTGATCATCATGACATGCATATTGTTAGGTCATTTTAGATATGTTCATTTAACATGCAGCTTGTAGATAGATGTGTATGTGATAGCAGTTATTTGACATGAGATGTATACTTGATGTTTGTGTTGTGATGATGTTATACAATGCTAAATGTGTTTTGTTAGATGATCATGATCACGATGATTAGATGATGTTAGCGAATTTGAATGTGTTTTTTAATCGAATATGATGTTTGTACAATGGTCATCATGATCATGATGTTTATTTGATTTAATATTAAATGATCATCATATTTATTAAATATTATCTCATGATTTCAATTGAAATTTTAATTTTAATTGTATGTAAAATTGTATTTGTATTTGTAATTTTAATTTTACTTATAATTGTATATATGTAAAATTGTAAAACTGTAACTGTAATTCTAGTTGTATATAAAATTCTAAATTTGTGATTGTATTTGTAATTGTAATTGTATGTAAAATATTTGTAAGATTTTAATTGTAATTGTAATATTTAATTTGTTGTGAAATGATTGTAATTGTAATTTTGAGTGCCATAGTATATATGAAAAATTGTAAAATTGTAATTGTAATTCCAATTGTATGTAAAATTCTAAAATTGTAATTGTATGTAAAATATTTGTAAAACTTTTATTGTAATTGTAATATTTAATTGTAATTGTATATATGTAAAATTGTAAAATTGTAATTGTAATTGTATGTAAAATTCTAAAATTCTAATTTTAATGGTATATATGTAAAATTGTAAAATTGTAATTGTAATTGTAAATTTTATGTAAAATTCTAAAATTGTAATTGTAATTGTAATTGTATGTAAAATTCTCAAATTGTAATTGTAATTTTAATTGTAATTGTGATTGTACGTGAAATTGTAAAATTATAATTCTAATTCCAATTCTAATGCTAATTGTATGTAAAATATTTGTAAAATTTTAAATGTATTATTCTGAAATGATTGTAATTGTAAAATTATGATTGTAATTGTAATTGTATGTAAAATTCTAAAATTGTAATTGTAATTGTATGTGAAATTGTAAAACTGTAATTGTAATTGTAATTGTATGCAAAATATTTGTAAAATTTTAATTGTATTAATGTGAAATGATTTTATTAAAATTTTCAAATTTTCAAATTTTTAAAATTGTAAATAATTGTAAAATAATAAATCTAGAATAATATGAATTTTGTAACATAATAAAGTTTAGAAAATAATGCAAATAAATTCATGTAATTTAGAATTATCGTTATTTTATTATGATCTTACATACCAAAAAAAAAACTTTATATAGCACGTCATTGTTTTTTAGATCAACATAATTGCAAATTATCAAGTGAAATATTGAACATTAACACAATGCAAACTACCAGTTAATTAAAAATACATATTATAATGTTTCGAAAAAAAGAGTTTTATAAGCTATACGGTAGTCAGGTCCTCTTATTTATAAAAAACCATGTTAAAAAAGTATAAATATTGATGAAATAACACATGTACCATATCACTCCTGGTTCTGATGATCGCCCTCATTATCTTTCGGTGCCTCGCATGGCATGATAAAATTATTGTTCTCAAAAATATGTTTTTATCTAGCGTCATGTCTCAATACGATCCACTAATCCCAATCTAACACATCTGGGTAAAAAAAAACATGGTTGCAGTGTTTGGGGAAAACATAGGGCTCTGTAGCTTCATCCACATCTTTCTAAAGTTGGTACATATCAGCCTACTATCACGATTTTCCTTTACATGATTACGATCAAAAGTGTCCCGCCACTTGAACATAAAATAACACGTTGGAAAAAATAGAAATCCACTTCAATGATCTCTTGTATCTTTCCAACGTAACCTAACGTCCCTCGTACTAGGTTTTGATCACGGTGGCTAGATCTAATAGATTGATTGAACTCGACTTCCACTCCACAGTATTGTGTTATGTGTCCATCATCATAATTTTATGTGTGAAAATGGTGTCCATGTGCCCACATAGATGGGAACATTGCACCTATAAAAAGTTAAAAAATCATAGTGTCGTGTGTCTTATAATAACCCAACAGTTAAAATATGAAATACATATGTAATTACATTTGAAAGGTGGATTATTAAGTTTCAAATGTACATATAAACTAAATATATTATTACCGATTTGTTGCACCTAATCCCTACATTTAGCGCATCCTCTTCACCACACGGATAATGATCGGTTGCACTGTATTTCTCTCTGACATGGTCAGTAACCCAATTGTTGAGGCATATTTTCTTTTAAATGATTGGGATAAGACACACCTCTACCATTCAACTGTCTGAATTATTTACTGTCACTATTCCATTTCATCCTCTTGTGTTCGTACAATGCGACCCATAGTTGTGTCACTTTAGAATTTTAAAGAATGAATTTATTTATTGCTTCAATTTCTGCATTCGCTGATGAAATCAAACTGACATTATGTAGTACACATAGATCAAAATATACATTATATCGAAGTTAAGCATGAATATTTACTTTATGTAAATTTGAAAAATTATAAGTTGCTTACTCTTTATCAAGCGCTTTTTTCCATTCATTTGGAGCAACTCCGCTTCTGTTTTTTCTTTATCCCTTTCATCGTCCCAAATCATTTTACTTGGTATGTTGTCAATCTACTTGATGTACTCACTGGCATAATAGAAATACTCTAATGATATGTACCCCTCTGCCATAGACCCCTCAAGTTTTTCCCTTTGTCAAACTAAATGTTTCAATTTCTTCATGTACCTCTCTAAGAAGAATATCCAATGACAAGAAACCACCCCAACTAATTCAGCCTCATCTACTAGGTGTATTAGAAGATGAACCTACAAGTCCATGAAAATCGTCGGTAGTTCCTTCTCAAACATACAAATAATATCAACTATATCTTGACGCCACCGTGGAATGCTAGCCACATGAATCTCCTTTAACATGATCCAACGTACAAATTCAAATAATTTAGATATGGCACGTCCTAGGTCTTGAGGGAATTCATGTTTCACACACCCACACATGAAAAAGGATAATGACAATGAAAAGTTATAAACACGTGCAATAATATACAAAATTAGTTATGTTTTATGATCCCTCCATGGGACAAAATTTATTAATATAAAAAATAATAAAATCATTCTTTTGACATTATACACACTCTTAGAATATTCAAATGGTCATGCGATTTCAACCCCAACAAATGGTCATCCACGGTGAAGCAACGCCATAGTGAAGATCCGTATGAAGATGGCACTCTCACACCGATTATAACTTCATTTAGCATAGAAAGATAATTTTTTTTTAAATCCATGGGACATCACCTTGTTGGAAATACCATGAATTAGAGGGACCAATGCCTACCTCCGATCTTGTAATTTCTAATCATCCTGGGCAATGTTTCTTTTTAATTTTTCAATTAATAAGATCTTTCCTAAAAACCAAAGTATCACTTTGTTTTGATGATATGTGCCTCCATATAGAAGATGGAACATTTTTAAATATATGCATGGGATCTAATAAGAGGGTAATCCTAAGATGCTCCCAATATGGGAGGTTATAAAAGATAGATTTCCTTTTCATCCCAATGGGAAATTTCTCAACATAGGTGTCGAAGAATTTTGGATCATCGAACATAGGCTCCCCATTTGAATAGAACATTTCTATGAACTTCTTCTCCTTCTCTTTCTCACGTTCTCTAAACCATTCAGTTGATGTTGTTATTGGAGGCCTTTTGGTTCTCTCCCGTTTACCATTGAAAGAAGATGTTTCTCTTCTGTAAGGGTGTTCTTCTGGGAGGAATATGTAACACCTCCCATTTATCTCCCAATTTTTATTTTTTTTTCATATTTTCAAGAATAGTTCCGACAAAATTATTATGTTATAATTTTGATTTCTATCTTGTTAAATCATAGTTCTTCCCTCAATATGATTTATTGTGTATAATTATACCCACATATCCAAACTATATCTAAATCAATACCTATTTGATTTCATTTCCAACCACATTAGTATAAAGGGTCTTTGTATTTTAACTATAGTGGATTTTTACCACTAACCCACTTCCTATGAAAGGGTGACCCTATCGACCTACACCTCACCTTCGTTTTGATATCATTGAATCGTTGGGCATTAAACAACATACTATTATGTATATATATAATGGGATTCAAAATGTTATACCCACGTCGACCAGGGCATCCTTAATCTTTTAACGAACACCTATACTCCCGTTTTATAAAATCATCTTGCTAGACCATATGCTTATGAACGTTGGCTTGATTTATTTACCACAGTCTTATATCTATACCTATACCGAGCTTATGACTATTCAATGAATTGGTAGCCACAGTTGTCACACTGTATGTGTTAACATCATCGCATATTTTTTGTACATGTTGTTTATGTTGAAATTTATGTAACGATGAACGTACTCAACTTTAAATTCCACGTACTGCGTCTTGGTAAGGTCGATTTAATGTGGTATAGAACTTGAGACGTGATATCAGCTCTCCATGTCGTCTTAGGTAAGGTTCTCAGTTTAATTGTATTGATTGGGATGGATCTCATCCCATTCTCGTTCAATGGTTATGGATCCACGTTGCATTGGCAATTGCCATGCGAGACTGCTCTGGAACTAGGCCATCCTCGCAATACGAGCAGAGGTGCCGTGAACTTCATTTCATAGCTTGTCAATTTAATGTCGAACGACTAGTGTAAATGCACTTCCGGCCAGTCGATCCGTGGACTCACCATGGATATTTTGCCACGTGGATGGATGCGATTTCCTCACCCTATTATGGTTTTGTGATGGAGATTTTTGGTATAAGTCTTGCACTAAATTTGTGAGACTATTCTTTCGGCCCCCATTTGGTTGTTTTGCTACTCGTGATGCCGAATTTATATGTGCTGGAGATGCCTTGTATTCCTCTGTCGATGCCTCATCAAGCAGGTAAAACCTTATAAACCTTAGGTTGCGTTAACTTGTGCCTCTGTGATAAATTCTGAGTATGGTAATGCATTAAATTTACAGTATTTGACCTATGTTTTTTGTTTACGCCATTTCGTTCTCCAGTTCTAATTACTACAAGGAGTCCTGACGTTGTGTTTTACATCTAGTTATTTCTTTCTTCTGCGTTTACGCCACCATCTCTTTGTATACCTTGTTGGATGACTGGCTAGTGATGCAGGGTACCAATAATTCTTCGTTTTTTTGATAGGGCACGTCCCTACTCGTCCTTTTGGACTTGAACGATGGTGTTTTGATTTATCTCATCTCTTCTCTGACGAGCGATACTGATCTCAGGTAAGAATCGATTTACTTGTGCTATTAGTTAGACTATTTTTCTAACTCCACTCTTAAACTTTGGGGTTACCATATATTTACGCCATGCATTTAATTCTATGGCAGAATCGTTTGGAAGGAGTGAGGTTTTCCCTTGATAGCTCTCTATGTAAATTTCGTTTTAGTACATTTTTCCAATTCTCACTAGAATTCTTTCTAACAGTTTTGCAATTCGTTGGCTCACCATCACGGTTGTGTTTCTACAGCTGACATAGACGCCATACGCTTTTCATCCTCAGCGCACCATGAGATATGTCCTTCAATTACACACTAACTCCACTGCTCTGGGCATTGTTAGGTCGGTATACACCTGGGCAGAGAGAAACCATCCTCTCGTCGCATTATTTCACCTCGTTTATGCGGAGTAGTTAATTTCTTAGGATTATAATAGTGTCTATTGAAATTATAGACTCTATCAGAGACTGTAACTATTAAAAATTTCCATTCGTATGATAATATTCTTTGAATATATTAATTTCTGGAATGAGAGTGGGGTCTTTTAAAGGACTTTGGCCCGAGAGGCTCAAACTCTGATATGTATTTGCAGAACATATTTGTTCTTCGTCACTGGTATTTTTTATAGCTTCATAATATTTTCGAAGAATCTCCAGATCATTATTTTATGGATGTTCTCTTGTTGTCTCTCATTCAATTATTTGTTTTGTGTTGATTTAATATGATTGAAGAAGAAATGAGTTGTTTCTCTTTTCACCTTCTTATCATGGTTAGGACTTCAATGTGTATATGTCTCTTTATGGCTATCTTTTCCGAGTTTACAATGACTCAGTAAATGAAATCTGGCATTGTATATCATTTTTATATGTTGTAGGACTCCTACAGGAAACTGTCCATATTCGTAGGAGATTGTAGTTCCATTGTGAAAGCTTCGTATGTAAGGCTAATTGTTCCCTGTAACTGTATACATAAAATTTTTGGTTCTTTTGTTTTCGTAATAGAACAGTCCCAATGTATAAATGTCTAACTCACTTTCTTCACTGATATATATATATAGAACTAGTGGATATCTGTTTGCTACCTTCTTCGATATTGATATATCTATATATCTATTTGTATATATATATGATGAAGTTATTGATTTGATTTATAGTTTCCGGTGCATGTCTAATCCTTCCAACCTGTAACTTAGTCCGATCCTCCCTGTTCCCAAGGGGGTTATTCCCATAGTTTTTATACATAACTCTCCTTTCATACCTATTTCCAGAGTTAATAGTCATGTATAGTTCCATTTATTTAATAACTAAGATAGATAAGCAGTACTACAATTTCATACTCTTTCATTCAGTTCTTATCAGAGAAGATATTAGAATATCTATAAATAGACATGCCCTGCTGTTGAAAGTTCTAGATATATCTACACTTCACTTAACTAATTCAATAAAAGAGTAATTCTGTCCTATATACATTTACCTTCCTACTATCTTATAATTTTTTTTTTTTATTGCAGGGTTTTCTACTATATTCCCTTTCCCACAGAAGCAGATTGAAGTTACAAAATTATAAATTATGAGATACTATAAATCTCCAGATTTAGACCCAATCTGGTTTACAAATTCTGGATGATTTTGCCTCATTTTCCTAGTTCCTACAACCATGCAGAACAAGAAGAGTTAGACTGCTCTACTATTATATAAATGTATGGAACACCAACACCAAAATGAAACAATTAACTAGTATACAGCTATACTCATTAACTCTTACACATGGTAACAATTATTATATATTTAAAAAAAAAAAAAAAAAACATTCCTAACACTGTGTGCATACCACTTTGGTATTTGACCAGTCCTCCCAACCGTAGAGTCCCTCTATCTCCAGAACTCACCCCCGAGCTGAGATCACTTCCATCACAGACCAACCTCAATCTGTTCTGGAATAACTTATTTAAGCTTTTGCTCCCCAAGCCTGTTTCTAATTCTACGTCCAAAATATCAGGATGCTTTTCTTCCTGTTTGCCTAGGCTTCCCTATTTAGGGACTTTTAAAGCTTCTTTTTGCTTTTCCCAACTTTTTACCTCTTCCCAACTACTCTCCACATCATTGGGGAACTAGATTTTCCTCAAAATCTAATTTTAGAAATGAATTCTTTCAAGGATTTTTTGAAAGATTTTTGGGGAAAGTATTTTCCTTTATCCATCCTCATGGATTTAGCAAGTGATCTCACAATTCTCATTTTGGTCAATATGCACATAATTATTTTATTCATTTTCTAAAAAAAAATATGTAGTTATATCCGCAACATACTTGTTCTTTGGGGTCCACTCCCCTTAGGATCAAAGTTCAAATGTCTAGTTTTCGAAATTCAAACACATAAACTAGGGGTGTTACATATTCCCCCTTTGAAAGCAAACACCGTCCTCAGTGTTGTTATTTAACTACTAGAGTTCATTTTTCAAAAAAAAATGGATATCTTTCCATCATTTTAGCTTCTCTTTCCCAGGTAGCTTCTTTAGCAGTAAAGTGCTTCCACTGCACCTTTACTCTTGCTACCGTCCAATTCCTCAATTCAATTTCTTCCCGCTCCAATATTTGAAGTGGTTCTGGAAGGAACTCCCCTTCTGGTTCCACCTATACCACATTCCAATCAACTATGTGAGAAGCATCATGTACATATATTTTTAATAATGAAACACGAAACACATCATGAACTCTAGCATGGGGTGGTAAGGCCATCTTGTAAGCCACTGGTCCCACCCTTTCTAATACTTCAAAAGGACCACAATATCTAGGAGCCAGTTTTGCACAGCTTCCAGCATAAAGTGTGCTCTTTTTGGGTTTAATACGCAAGTACACATGCTCTCCCACTTTAAATTCTCGGTGTACTCTATTCTTATTAGCATAGTTTTTCTGGTGATCTTGTGCTGTCTTGATGTTTCTTTGTATCTGTTTCACAATTCTTTCCATCTCTTGTAAGGCATCTAGCCCCAACATTAGTTTATCCTCTAGCTGGCTCCAGTTCAAGGGAGTACGACATTTTCTTCCATAGAATGCCTCAAATGGACTCATTTTAATGGAGGATTGGTAGCTGTTATTATAGGCAAATTCAGCTAAATGCAAGTAGTCTTCCCATTTTGATGGCTTATCCATCACATACATTCTCAGCATGTCCTCCAAAATCTAATTAGTTCTCTCTGTCTGACCGTCAGTCTGAGGGTGATAGGCAGTACTAAAATTCAGCTTAGTGCCCATACCTCCAAATATACCTTTCCAAAAAGCTATGGTGAACTTAGCATCTCTATCTGAAACAATCACCTTTGGGATCCCATGTAATATTACGATCTCTTTTAAAAACACATTTGCTACTTGGGCTGTCCCAAAAGTAGACTTTACAGGTATGAAGTGTGCAGCTTTGGTTAAAGTGTCTACTACTACCATCACTGAATCGTGTTGGTATTTAGTTTTGGGTAGCCTTGTTATAAAATCTATAGAAATGGTGTCCCATTTCCATTCCGCAATAGGAAAAGGATTTAGAAGACCAGCAGGATGTTGATGTTCAAATTTAACTAATTGACACTCCATGCATCTAGCTAAATATTCTGCTACATCTCCTTTCATTCCTGGCCAGAACAACTTCTTTTTCAAAGATGTTAACATTTTATGATATCCAGGATGCCCTGCATATGGCTGTTTGTGATATTCATCTAGAATCTCTCTTTTCAAGGACTCCACATTGGGGATATATAGTCTGTTTTTGTAGTAGATCAGTCCTTTTTGGTTTTGTGTGTAATCAGTTGTCTCTTTCTTTAGTAGTTTCATCTGTAGTGTTTCATAATTTGGATCCTAACTCGCTGCCTTTTTCACTAATTCTTCTAAGTCAAACTGAGCGCTACTTCCAATGCTGTTTATATTTTGACAAGCATTTATTCTCAAAGCATTTGAAATTTTATTTTCTTTTCCCCTGATATGTTTTATGTCCATATCAAATTCACTTAGAAAAGACAGCCATCTGGCTTGTCTAGCATTCAAATCAGTTTGGGAAAAGAAATATTTAAGACTAATGTGATCAGTCATAAACGTAAATTTGTTTCCAAGAAGATAGTGTCGCCACATCTTCAAGGCATGAATCATGGCAGCTAATTCCAAATCATAGGCACTATAGTTTTGTTCATGTGTCTTCAGTTTCCTAGACTCATATCCAATCACTGCATTTTCCTGCAAAAGAACTCCTCCCAACCCCTCTCTACATGCATATGTACACACAACAAATTCTTGGTCAGGATCTGCAATTTTCAATATAGGGGCTGTGGTGAGTTTTAATTTTAATTGGTCAAAACTGGTTTGACATTTTTCAGTCCACTCAAATTTGAGCCCCTTCCTTTGTAGTGAGGTTATGGGATATGCTATGGAAGAAAATCTCTCCACGAATCTACAATAATAACCTGCAATCCCCATGAATGATCTCACTGCTGAAACATCAATTGGCACAGGCCATTCTTTTATAGCCTTTATCTTTTCAGGGTCAATAGCAAGGCCTTGTTCAGAAATAATATGCCCCAATTATTGAATCTTGTCTTTATAAAATTCACATTTGCTGAACTTGGCATATAACTGGTTTTCTTTCACAGTTTGCAACACTATCCTCAAGTGCTCTTTGTGTTCCTCCTTACTTTTTGAATAAATCAAAATATCGTCTATGAACACAAGCACGAACTTATCCAAATAATTTTTTAACACACTATTCATTAAACACATAAGGTGGCAGGGGCATTTGTCAAATCGAAAGGTAGGACTACAAATTCGTAGTGACCATACCTGGTTCGAAAGGCTGTTTTGCTGATGTCTTCCTCTTTAATTCTGAGCTGGTGATAACCAGTCCTTAAGTCAATCTTCGAAAATGCTGAAGCTCCTCTCACTTGGTCAAAAATATCATCAATTCTAGGCAAGGGGTACCTATTTTTAATGGTCAACTTATTCAGTTGACGATAATCAATGCACATTCTAAAGGTTCCATCTTTCTTTTTCGGGAATAGCACCGGTGCTCCCGAAGGAGACACACTCGGTCTGATATAACATTTATCTAACAATTCTTGCAATTGCATTTTCAATTCCATGAGTTCAGGGGGACTCATTCGATAAGGGGCTCGGGAAATAGGTGTTGCTCCCGGCACCAGATCGATTGAAAATTCAATCTCTCTTTTGGGGGGAAGATGAGGGATTTCATCTGGAAATTTTTTTTTAAACTCCCTCACAACTGGCAAAGCATCCAGTAGATTCTCTTCAGTTTTCTATTCTATTTCTTCCACTTGCACTGCATAGACTTGATATCCTTTCCTAGCTGTTCTTTTTAATTGCAATGCTGTTATTTTTCTTACAGAAATGGGTTTTTGTTTTCCTTTAAGAATAAAAGGTTTCCCTTCTTCATCTTAACAATGCAGGGTCTTATCCCAGCAGTTCATCAGAGCCTTGTTCTTTTCCAGCCAGTCCATTCCAATTAGAAAGTCATATGAACCTAATGGAAGAATGTTCAAATTTACTTATGTTTGAAAATCATTTAATTTAATTGTTGTTCGGGGCAATTTATGTGTTACGTTCCTCTTGGTTCTAGTGGCCAGCTGAAACAACCATGATTGCTGAAATTTTTCAGTTTTAAGATTACATTTTTCTACAATTTTTGGACTAATGTAACTCAAAGAAGCACTCGAATCAATCAAAATAGTGACAGAATGGTTAGAAATCTTACCCTCCATTTCAACCATGGTATATTGGTGCTCTGCTTTCCAGTTCTCCAAGGCTGCACTGATGGTGGGTATATTTCATGCTATGTCATTTACTGTGGTAGCTTCTCGCTCCCTCATTATCATCTGAATGTTTCGGTGGGGACAATCCCTCAACAGATGGGGTTCTCCACATCCCCAACATTTGAAAGGTTCCCTCATTTTAACTGTGCCCTCTTTCTTATGGTCTCCATCTATTTGTTTTGAAGCCACTTGGGACTGAGCAGTTTGACTTTCTCTGGGTTTATAAAATTTCTTTCGCTGATGATCCCTGCCAAACTTTTTCAAGTAAGCTAGTTTCTATTTCTTTCCTTTAATTTCACCCTTGTTTTGCTAGCTTTTTCCATGCTCAGCCTTTCCTTTAAACTGTTGATAGCATAATATTGCCTTCCTTACTGCCTCGTCCATATTTTTTGGGTTATCAAACTCGATCTTCTCTTTGTATACAGAAGGAAAGCAGTTCAGAAACCTTTGTACCTTTGCTTTCTCTTCCCTAATGTAAGGGACATATCTCAACAAATTTGTAAACTTGGTGACAAACTCATAAATAGTAAGTTGCCCCAGTCTAAGTTCATAAAATTCCTTTGCTTTATCATCATAGTAATGTTCATTTAAGTAGCGGTTTTTGAACTTAACCTGGAAGTCTTCCCAGGTAACTGTATTTTCATCGATGGCATGAACCATTTTCGTCTCCTCCCACCACAATGTAGCTTTACCTTGTAGCTGGTAAACAGACAATCTGGCCTTCATATTGCTTTCATATTCATAGACCTGGAAATACTTAATCATGTTCAACAACTAGGCTTCAGCATCTTCCTCCTTCTCCCCATCATAGGAGGGAGGTTTGATCTTTCGGAATTCCCCCTGTAATTCCTTTTTCTATTTATACTAATGCCTAACAACATCATCATCATTAGACTCATTAGTCTTCCTCTTTTCGGAACCCTCACCTTCTTGGCTATTCCGAAAAGTTAGTTCTCTAATGAGCTTTTCTTGCTCCTCACTCACTAATGACAATCTGTCATTCTGGCTTCTTATCTCAGCCAATTCTTGTTGCAACCTATGCAACATAGCCATCACTGGAGCGTTGGGATCTAGTGTATTTTCCTCATCACGCAGATCAACATAAATTTTGTCACCTTCTGCCATTCTAACACCATTGTACACTACACAACACAGATCAGTAAAAATATATTTTTTTTCCACAGTAATTAATCTATACAGTGAACACACACCAACAGTGAGCACAATGAAAACAACCCAGTTTTATATAACTTGGGCTCTGATACCATTTGTAACACCTCCCATTTATCTCCCAATTTTGTTTTTCATTTCAGATTTTCAAGAATAATTCCGACAAAATTATTATGTTATAATTTTGATTTCTATCTTGTTAAATCGTAGTTCTTCCCTCAATATGATTTATTGTGTATACTTATACCCACATATCCAAACTATATCTAAATCAGTACCTATTTGATTTCATTTCCAACCACATTAGTATAAAGGGTCTTTGTATTTTAACTATAGTGGATTTTTACCACTAACCCACTTCCTATGAAAGGGTGACCCTATCGACCTACACCTCACCTTTGTTTTGATATCATTGAATCGTTGGGCATTAAACAACATACTATTATGTATATATATAATGGGATTCAAAATGTTATACCCACGTCGACCAGGGCATCCTTAATCTTTTAACGAACACCTATACTCTCGTTTTATAAAATCATCTTGCTAGACCATATTCTTATGAACGTTGGCTTGATTTATTTACCACGGTCTTATATCTATACCTATATCGAGCTTATGACTATTCAATGAATTGGTAGCCACAGTTGTCACATTGTATGTGTTAACATCATCGCATATTTGTTGTACATGTTTTTTATGTTGAAATTTATGTAACGATGAATGTATTCAGCTTTAAATTCCACGTACTGCGTCCTAGTAAGGTCGATTTAATGTGGTATAGAACTTGAGACGTGATATTAGCTCTCCACGTCATCTTAGGTAAAGTTCTTAGTTTAATTGTATTGATTGGGATGAATCTCATCCCATTCCTGTTCAATGGTTATGGATCCACGTTGCATTGGAAATTGCCATGCCAGACTGCTCTGGAGCTAGGCCATCCTCGCAATACAAGCAGAGGTGCCGTGAACTTCATTTCACAGCTTATCAATTTAATGTCGAATGACTGGTGTAAATGCACTTCCGGTCGGTTGATCTGTGGACTCACCATGGATATTTTGCCATGTGGATGGCTGTGATTTCCTCACCCTATTAGGGTTTTGTGACAGAGATTTTTGGTATAGTTCTTGCACTAAATTTGCGAGACTGTTCTTTCGGCCCGCATTTGGTTGTTTCGCTACTCGTGACGCTGAATTTCTGCATCCTGGAGATGCTTTGTATTCCTCTGTCAATGCCTCATCAAGCAGGTAAAACCTTATAAGCCTTACGCTGCGTTAACTTGTGCCTCTGTGATAAATTATGAGTATGGTAATGCATTCAATATACAGTATTTGACCTATGCTTCTTTTTTTGCGCCATCTTGTTCTCCAGTTCTGGTTACTACAAGGAGTCCTGACATTGTGTTTTACATCTACTGATTTCTTTCTTCTGCGTTTATGCCACCATCTCTTCGTATACCTCGTTGGATGACTGGCTAATGATGCAGGGTACCAATAATTCTTTTTTTTTTGATAGGGCACGTCCCTGCTCGTCCTTTAGGACTTGAATGATGGTGTTTTGATTTCGCTCATCTCTTCTCCGGTGAGTGATACCGATCTCAGGTAAGAATCGATTTACTTGTGCTATTAGTTAGACTATTTTTCTAACTCCACTCTTAAACTTTGGGGTTACCATATATTTACGCCATGCCTTTAATTCTATGGAAAAATAATTTGGAAGGAGTGAGGGTTTCCTTTGCCAGGTAGCTATGTAAATTTCGTTTTAGTACATTTTTCCAATTCTCACTAGAATTGTTTCTAACAGTTTCGCAATTTGTTGGCTCACCATCACGGCTGTGTTTCTGCAGGTGAGATAGACGCCATACGCTTTTCATCCTCAATGCACCATGAGATATGTCCTTCAATTAGACACTAAATCCACTTCTCTTGGCATTTTCAGGTCGGTATACACCTGGGCAGAGAGAAACCATCCTCTCGTCGCATTATTTCATCTCGTTTGTGCGGAGTAGTTAATTTCTTAGGATTATAACAATGTCTATTGAAATTCTAGACTCTGTCAGAGACTGTAACTATGAACAATTTCCATTCGTATGATAATATTATTTGAATAGATTAATTTCTGGAATGAGAGTGGGGTCTTTTAAAGGACTTTGGCCCGAGAGGCTCAAAATCTTATATGTATTTGCAGAACGTATTTGTTCTTCGTCACTGGTATTTTTGATAGCTTCATAATATTTTCAAAGAATCTCCAAATCATTATTTTATGGATGTTCTCCTATTGTCTCTCATTCAATTATTTCTTTTGTGTCAATTTAATATGATTGAAGAAGAAATGAGTTGTTTCTCTTTTCACCTTCTTATCATGGTTAGTACTTCAATGTGTATATGTCTCTTTATGGCTATCTTTTCTGAGTTTACAGTGACTCAATAAATGAAATCTGGCATTGTCTATCATTTGTATATGTTGTAGGACTCCTACAGGAAACTCTCTGTATTCCTAGGAGATTGTAGTTCCATTGTGAAAGCTTTGTATGTAAGGCTAATTGTTCCCTGTAACTGTATACATCAAATTTTTGGTTCTTTTGTTTTCGTAATAGAACAGTCCCAATGTATAAATGTCTAACTGACTTTCTTCACTGATATATATATATACATATAGAACTAGTGGATATTTTTTTTCTCCCTTATTCAATATTGATATATCTATATATCTATCTGTATATATATATATATGGTGCAGTTATTGATTTGATTTATAGTTTTCGGTGCATGTCTAATCCTTCGAACCTATAACTTAGTCAGATCCTCCTTGTTCCCAAGTGGGTTATTCCCATAGTTTTTATACATAACTCTCCTTTCATACCTATTTCCAGATTTAATAGTCATGTATAGTTTCATTTCTTTAATAACTAAGACAGATAAGCAGTACTACAATTTCATACTCTTTCATTCAGTTCTTATCAAAGAAGATATTAAAATATCTATAAATAGACATGCCCTGCTGTTGAAAGTTATAGATATATCTACACTTCACTTAGTTAATTCAATAAAAGAGTAATTCTGTCCTATATACATTTACCTTCCTACTATCTTAGATTTTTTTTTTTTATTGCAGGGTTTTCTACTATATTCCCTTTCCCACAAAAGCAGATTAAATTTACAAAATTATAAATTATGAGATACTATAAATCTCCATATTTAGACCCAAGCCGGTTTTGAAATTCTGCATGATTTTGCCTCATTTTCCTAGTTCCTACAACCATGCAGAACAGGAAAAGTTTGAATGCTCTACTATTTTGTAAATGTATGGAACACCAACACCAAAATGAAACAATTAACTTGTATACAACTATACTCATTAACTCTTACACATGGTAACAATTATTATATATTAAAAAAAAAAAAAATAACATTCCTAACACTGTGTGCATACCACTTTGGTATTTGACCAGTCCTCCCAACCGTAGAGTCCCTCTATCTACATAACTCACCCCCGAGCTGAGATCACTTCCATCACAGACCAACCTCAATCTGTTCTGGAATAACTTATTTAATCTTTTGCTCCCCAAGCCTGTTTCTAATTCTACGTCCAGAATATCAGGATGCTTTTCTTCTTGTTTGCCTAGGCTTCCCTATTTAGGAACTTTTAAAGCTGCTTTCTGCTTTTTCCAGCTTTTTACCTCTTCCCAACTACTCTCCACATCATTGGGGAACTAGATTTTCCTCAAAAATATAATTTAGAAATTCTTTCAAGGATTTTTTGAAAGTGATTGTGGGGAAAGTATTTTCCTTTTATCCATCCTCATGAATTTAGCAAGTGATCTCATAATTCTTATTTTGGTCAATCCGCACAAAATTATTTTATTTTCTTTCTCAAATTAAATATTTAATTACATCCATTAAAATACTTATCATTTGGGGTCCAATCCCCTTAGGATTGTATAAATGTCCAGCTTGAATTTCAAACACATAAACTAGGGGTGTTACACAAAACATATGATTAATATTTTGCAACCAAATGGTTTTTTTTTGAGGTGGGAGAGAGAGGGAGAGAGAAGGGGAAGAGAGAGAGGGGGAGTTAGTGATAGAGTTGAAGGAAGAGAGAGAGAGAGAGAGAGAGTGATGGGGACGAGAGATAGAGGGATGGGTAGATAGAATGACATAGAGAATATAAAAGAGAGATATGAGTCAATAGAGAGAGATAAATATGGAGTTGAAGGGGAGAGAAAGGGAGGGAAGAAGAAATACATGGAGGGATAGAAGTAGAGAGAGATGGGGAGGATAAGGGAGAGATGGAGAGATAGTAGGAGAGCACACAAGGAGGAAAGAGGGAGAGGAGAGTATAGGGAGAGTAGAGAAAGAGAGACGAAACCCACCTAGATCCATTTTAACCCTAGATCAATCACATCGTAGCGACCAAATCTCAGGAGAAAAAACGTTCCTCGAAGAAATGAACTCGAAAAAATATGTTTGCACCTCGAGAGATTTGATCCTCTCAAAGACGGATATATCATGTTAAGATGGATATAAGATTTTTTAAATTTATATTATGAAACATGTATTCCAAAATAAAAAAAATATTATCCAAAATATCGTATAATTAAATAGTATGTTGAAATCTAGGTATTCACATCATTACCTAAAAAAATACACCTGTACTACAAGATTTCATATGTATTTTTTAAGGATATTATTCAATTTGTTTTAATAAAATAAACATGACAAATAATAAAAATACTAAAAAAAATTAACACTACTTAAAATTCTACTTTAGTTGATTCATTCGAAAATAGCCTTGAAAAATGGATCCCCGTTGCGATTTGAAATGTCACGATTTTTACAACATTTGGTGATAATCTAGATCATTCTTTCCGCTTTTTTTAATCTTAAGAGAATATATATATATATATATATATATATATATATATATATATACATACACCAGCTTAACAATAAATAAAAAATAATATCAAAATGATGGTATAAAAATAATCAAAATTAAATGTAAACAAACAATATAATAGTGGTTAGACAAAAAAACAATATTTAAATTAGTTTTATTAATTCCTAAAAAATATATTTAATATAAATGTCAAATTTTGTAATATTATTTTATATAATGTTTATTTTTTACTTGGAAATTCATTGAAGGATTTGTGTATAATTTAAAGGAAAATACATTATATTCCATGTAAATAATCTATTAAAAGCAACAATAAGAACAAATTCTATGAGATTTAATCCTCATCAATTATATTGATATTATATATTAATATACCGATATTTCCTATATTCAAAATCCAATAATATGGATTTCTTTTGTCAATTTAACAAATAAATAACTCATGGCTATCCGACAACATAATTTTTTTCTACGTCGCACCAAATTGATTGAAGTTATCAAGAGATATGAATCAAAAAAAAAACTAATACTTATGTGACTTTGTAATGATTTTTCAATGCTACACCAAATGCATTGAAGTTATCAAGAGATATGAATCAAAATCTAATGTTAATATTATGTAACTTTGTAATTCTCCTTCGATGTTGGTGATGTACTATTATACACACCATACTTTGGGAAGCTTCTATGTTGTATATGAGTCTATGTCTCGCGCTATTATTATCACTTTAGGAAATAATATATAAAGGATACCGAAGGTAGCCCCACCTACCACCATTTCTTTGAGATATACTAAGCAATGAAATAAGATCATCTCCAAGACTAGTAAATTTGTTTTCTTTCTCAAGACTCTTAAAATAAGCAGAAGATCATGGCCACATTCATGGCCCCCGGGAAACATACCTCACATACGAAGGTGTATAATATCATGGAAGAATATTGGTACATCATCTCCTCACCCATATGGGTACATTTTCACCGTCATGTGAAGCATCCCATCAATATAACCCCCATAGCATGTCTAAACAATGGGCTAATAAATGTAACACCCCAAGTTTTACATGTTTTTAAAGTTAGACATTTGAAATTCAATCCAAAGGAGTGCATCCTCAATGGATAATTATTGTGTGGATGTAATTAATTATTTAATTATTAAAAAAAATAAATAAAATATTTCTGCATATTGACCAAAATGAGAATTTTGAGATCACTTGAAAAATCCATGAGGTATGGAAAGAGGCTAAGACTTTTCCCCAAAATTCTTTCAAATATCCTTGAAATACCCTCTCTATTTTTAATTTAGATTTTTGAGGCAAATTCAGATTTCCCCCAATGAGGTGGAGAGTAGTTGGGAAGAGGTAAAAAGCCGGAAAAGAAGAAAGGAGTTTTAAAAGTCCCTAAATAAGGGAAGCCTAGGCAAACAGAATAAAAAGTATCCTATAATTCTCGGACGTAAAATTAGAAACAAAGCCTTTGGGGAGCATAAGATGAATAAGCTACCCCAGAACATATTGGGGTTGGTCTATTCCTAGGAGGTGATCTCAACAGTAGGGGGTGAGTTCGGGAGGACTGCATGAACTTCAAGGTTGGGAGATTGGTCACGGTATGGTATGTTCATAAGTTTTATGAATGATTAAAGTACCCGTTATTGTGAAATATGGTTAATGGTTACAGATGTTATGCTAGATTAAAATTTTGGAGTTTTTATTCCCAACATTTAACAAAATTCGTAGAAGAAATTAACCCTCTCAACTTTGTATAGTTGTAGGAATGAAATCTATAAAGAGAATCCATCGAGTCTCTAAACCAATGTTAGTTTAAATCTCGAGGATACATTTTACCCCGCTTTCATGATTTTGTATTCTAACTTTAATCCGCTTCTTAGACTAATAAAATAACCGTTGCATATAGGAAAAGAAAGGGTGATACCTTTACATGTAACAGACATAATTGAAACTGTATATACTTTAAACTCGTTTTGTGTGTTAGACATAAAATTATACAAGTGAAAGTATAATTGACTACAATATCACAAGAATTACTTAAATAGAAATAATAATTGTAATGTCCCTCAACTTCCACATAATTTTTTTTTTTCTCGAAGGTTGTCTCTCTAAGACTAAACTCTCTCTAATTTCAAAATTTTCATTTTCGGGTTGATGAGACTCAATTCTCCGTCCATTTAACCACTGACAGTGTTCGTAACTACGTTTTCAATTTTAAATTTAATATGCATGTTATTAAACATAATTTATATGCTTAAGCTATTCTCCATTGTATATATGTTCCCATAGAGTAAAACATATTAAAGTTCCTTATAAATCTCTTTGTTATATTAACCGGTATATTTCCTATCATTAAATCTTTAATTCTATTTCATATATATATATATATTTATCCACCATATATATATATATATATATATATATATATAATCCACAATATGTAAATAATATAAATTCCATCATATATATATGAATATAATCCACCCCTTTGTAAACCCACCATATATAAATGATGATGATTTTCATTCTATGGGTGATTTCCTTTTAATTTAAATTCATTACAAAAGTTCCACTTCTATGATTTCTATTCTTGGCAATATTGTAATTATCCAACGAATTATCTATCGTTTTGCGAAAGCTTTGGAATACCTTACTACGAAAGTTGTTAGGATATATGACTTTATCATTCCTTACTTGGGTGATATGGAGTACATCACAAGTACTTTATCGTCTATTGGTTTGATGGTTTCTCATATTACCCTATGTTGAGATGTTTATGTCAATTACATCGCCTTTATCGACACCGCTTCTCATCGTGCGTTTGAATTTGATTTTTGGATTTGCTTGTATCCTCGAGCTCCTAATTAAAATATATTTTATAGCACTATTTGTTCACGGTTCGAATAGATATTAAATTTCTTGTGGTACTTGTATGTTTGGCTTTTATTGAATTCCCGCCGAAATCAAATCGTCAAGATCGTTGTTGATCCATGAGAGTTTGACAGATTTATGCCATTTGTATGGCTAGATTTTATTAGGGTTCTCTTCTATGATTACTATAAGGGTTGAATAAGAACCCTTATTTGCTTCTCTATCTCGTACTTTCATCCCCAAAATTGTCCTTTGTTCGTTATCGCTTCGTGGTCTCTACTCGATCTTTGAGATTTAATGGTGCAATACGCCTAATTCGTAGCATTCCCTTGGAAACACGCAGAGGTAACTTAAGTTTTCCAACGTTTGGTCTTAAGATTATGGAAATGTAATATGTATTTGGTCTCTATGATTTTATTTTCATATTATCGTATTTAAGAATTTACCAATTTCACCTTTCTCCTTGTTATAAAATTTAGAGCGAAAGTCCGAATGGGCTTTATATCCCCGGTATTCGTTTCCGTGCGGGGTTTTATCTATTACTTGCATTCAAATTTATTAACATTTTTTGCTTAAATGTTTGCATCGTTATATAGTTTTATAATTGTTTTTATTGCCTATTCCGTATACGATCATCAATCCATTTCATATTTTAATTTCTCATTTCTCGAACGAATGGATTGATACCGATTATTGCCTCATTCCGATTTATGGTAATTATGGGCATTCGACTTCCTACCAATATAAGGCAAGGGTTTTCGTCCTCGCAGTCTTCGATTCCCCACCGGTTTTTGTGATGACTAAGAGCTTTGATAATGAACTCTTATCGTACACTGAATTTATCTGTACGCTTTCCGTGTATAGAGAATTCGCCTTTCATAAAATTCCTTCGATAGGTAAATACATTTCAATTATCTTGCCAAAATCTTCGAATCTATTTCTGCTTTTTTATATGGTTTTAAATCAAATTGATACTTTCAAAGTCATTCATTGACCCAGTAATAATTTTGTTAAAACTCGTAATCTATCTCGACCTCTTAGATAAGATTTCCCCTTTGTTCTCTTTCATTCATTTATTTACTTATTTATTTAGTCGATAATACCTCAATATCTTCGCTATTAAATACCAACATCTTTAAACCCGACATAATGTCATTCATTTACAGTAATTATTTGTTACCTGCCTATTCGAGTACTTCCCAGAGTCGTTTGCATTTTTCGTCGAAGAATTTGTAATACCTTTCTCTCCGACAATGTGCCCAAGTATTAACACGAGAAAACTTCGCCTATTCTAACTCGTTGCCTCTCGCAACGAATTGTTTAACATTTGATTTATATCACTCATGGATAATATCGTTGAATCCAAGGAGATTCGTACCATTGTCTCTATACTTTTGCTTATTATTTACACCAGAATTTATATACCTGATCATGGGGTTAATTTTCCATATCAGACGATATAAGTTTCCCGCATACCGTTATTTTTTTCTAAATCGATAAATTTTGCATATACTTCAATCGTTTTTGGACCCTCTATATATGAGAAATTATTTTCAACGGTTCGTGGTATTTCCTATCCCGAAAGATAAAACTTTTTATACAAATGGTATTTTGTTTTCTATGTACTATCAACTATACAAGTTTATTTTGACTTTTTTACTTTATTTCGTTAATTGCATATAGTATTCGAGTCAAGCAAAATTATTTTCGTTTCCTATAGGATTTCGAAATATTCCGAAATTATATATAATTCGATGTATGAAGTGAGAACCCTCTCACGTTTAGTAATTGTAATCCCTAGTAGAGAATTAATTTTTCGTAACATGTTATCTTTTCAAACATAAGTTTTTAGATATTACATAACCATTTTCTCGCAATACTTTTATTCTCAAGTATTAATAAAATACACTAGTTTCTTTGTCTATAAATAGAATGGCTTTCAATGTTAACTTTATACTCGCAGATGAGTTTAATTCATTTCAGAAATCCTCCTTACTTCCGTAAAACAGTATTTTCCCATCTCTTCTCGTGGTCAAAGTTTTATATATTTTTGGAAATTGAAATTTAGAATACTTCTACTATTTGAATTTGGAACTAGTAACCGGCGGGTTTATACCGCATTATTTTCTCGATACAAGTAGATTTATTCAAGAATGTTATCTCTTTTCAAAATAACCTTTATTTTTATTTAAATAATTCTCTACTCACAGAACCAACTACATCTCTAAATTTATAGAACTCCTCGCGCGCTAGAATTATTCATCCAAAATCTAATAATTTCTATTCAATTAAATTCATATTTTCTAGTGTATAAATTCTAGCTCTAGATTTACAATCGTAATTGAAAGTTATGTTATATGGGAATAAAATATATCTCCATATTTAAACCATTGTGATGTTTAGAGATTCTGGTAGATATTTTCCCATATAGTTTATCCTACAACTATACGTAAATTTAAAGACTAATTCTTCCGATATTTCTATTAAATGTATGGAATATAATCATCATCCACAACATGCAACATTTGATACTTTCACATTCACTACAACATAAAATTTATACCTACACTTTATAACAGAAATGTAAATGAACCGTGCATACCACTTAATTATATGACCAATCCACCCAACCTTAGAATTCGTCCATCTCCGAATTCACCCCGAGCCGAGATCCCACAAGAACGATCAACCTCAATCTATTCATGAATAACTTATTTAAGTTGTTGCTCCCCAAAGCCTCGTTTCTAATTCATGCCTCCTAATATCTGGATGCTTTTCTTCCGTTTGCCTAGGCTTCCCTATTTAGGGACTTTTAAAGCTTCTTTCCCCGATTTTCCTCTGTACTCTTTTTTACCTCTTCCCAACTACTATACACATCATTGGGGAAACTATATTTTCCTCAAATCTAATTTGGAATAAATTTTTCAAGGATTTTTGAAATATTTTTTGGGGAAAGTGTTTCGCCTTTATCCACTCTCATGGATTTAGCAAGTGATCTCATAATTCTCATTTTGGTCAATCACATTTAATTATTTTATTCATTTTTTTCAAAATTAATTATTTAATTACATCCATAAAGTACTTATCCCTTTGTCGTCCACCCTTAGGATTAAAGTTCAAATGTTTAGCTTTAAAAGAAAAACATAAACTAGGGGTGTTACATATTCCCCTCTTCGAAAGCAAACACCATCCCTGTTAATATCTAATTACTAGAGTTCATTTTCCAAACAAAAATGGATATTTCTCCATCATTTCTACCTTCTCTTTCCGTAGCTTCTTCAACAAGAAAGTTCTTTCATTGCACCTTTACTCTTGCTACCGTTCGATTCCTCAATTCACTTTCCCGCTCCAATATTTGAAGTGCTTTCCGAAGGAACTCCCCTTCTCCGGTTCCACCCGTATCACATTCCAATCAACTATGTGAGAAGCATCATGTACATATATTTTTAATAATGAAACATGAAACACATCATGAACTCTAACATGGGCGTAGGAGCCGCATTATAAGCCACCGGTCCCACCCTTTTCTAATACTTCAAAAGGCCCACAATATCTAGGCCAATTTTGCACAACTTCCAAGATAAAGTGTGCTCTTTTTGGGTTTAACATCAATACACATGTTCCGCCACTCTTTTTAAATTTCTATGTACTCTCTTCTTATGCGCATAGTTTTTCCGCCGATCTTGTGCTGTCTTGATGTTTATTTGTATTTTTTTAACAATTCTTTCCATCTCTCAGAAGCATCCTGTCCCAAAATTAGTTTATCCCTCGTGTTGACTCCACTTCAAAGGAGTACGACACTTCCTTCCATAGAGTGCTTCAAATGGACTCATTTTGGATGGAGGATTGATAGTCGTTATTATGCAGGGAAAATTCAGCTAAATGTAAGTAGTTTTCCCATTTTGATGGCCTATCCATCACATACATTCAACATGTTCTCCAAAATCCATCGTCTTTCCTCGTCCGACCGTCTCTGCCTAAGGGTGATAGGTAGTACTAAAATTCAACTTAATGCCCATACCTCCAAATAGACCTTTCCAAAAAGCCGCCGTGAATTTTGCATCCCTATCCGAAATAATCATTTTTGGGACCCCATGTAACCTTACTATCTCTTTAGGAATATATCTCACTTGAGTTGTTCCGAAAGTAGATTTTACAGGAGCAAAGTGTGTAGTTTTTGTTAAAGTTTCTACTACCACCATTATCGAATCATGCCCATATTTGGTTTTAGGTAGCCTCATTATAAAATATACAGAAATCGTGGTCCCATTTCCATTCTCGCAACCCACAAAGGGTTTAAAAGACCAAATAGGGTGTTGTTGCCTCCTCAACTTTAACTAGTTGACACTCCATGCATGTAGCTAAATATTCCGCTACATCCTTTTTCATTCTTGTCCAAAACAACTTTTTCAAGGTCGTGAACATTTTCTCGATATCCCGGATGTCCCGCATATGGTTGTTTGTGATATTCATCTAAAATCTCTCTTTTCATGGAGTCCACATTGGGGATATATAATCTATTTTTGTAGCGTATCAACCCCCCTTTTTTTTTGAGTGAAATAAGCCATCTCCTTCTTTAGTAGTTTCACTTGTAGTGTTTCATAATTTGGATCTTGGGCCGCCGCTTTTTCACTAGATCTTCTAAATCAAGCCGGGCACTACTTCCAATGATGTTTATGGTTTGACAAGCATTTCTACTTAGGGCATCAAAGCACTTTATTTTCTTTCCCTCTGATATTTTTTGTGTCCATATCAAATTCACTCGTAAAAGACAACTATCTAGCTTCGTTCTTACATTCAAATAATTTTGGGAAAGAAATATTTAAGACTAATATGATCCCTCATCAATGTAAATTTTTTTCCTAGAATATAGTGTTGCCACATCTTCAAGGCATGAATAACAAAGAAAATGCAACTCCAAATTATATGCACTATAGTTCGTTTCCTATGTGTCTTCAATTTCCTAGATTCATATGCAATCACCGAATTTTCCCCCGCAAAAGGACTCTCTCAACCCCTCTCTACAGGCATCCGTACAAACAACAAATTCTTTATCGCATCCGCAATTTTCGCATAGGGGCCATAGTGAGTTTTAATTTTAATTGGTCAAAAATGTTTTGGCATTTTTCACTCCACTCCAAATTTGACGCTTTTCTTTTGTAGCGAGGTTATGAGTTATGCTATTGCAGAAAATCTTTCCACAAATCTCGCGTATAGTAACCTACAATCCGCATAAAAGACCTCACCGCTGAAACATCATTTGATACCACCACTCCCTAATAGCCTTTATCTTTTTAGGGTCAACAGCCAACCCTTGTTCAAAAATAATATGTCCCAAGCATTGGATTCATTCTATAAAATTCACACTTGCTGAATTTGGCATACAACTCGGTTTTCTTTTAGAGTTTGCAACACTATCCTCAGTGTTCTTTGTGCTCCTCTTCACTTTTGAATAGACTAAAATATCATCTATGAACACTAGCACAAATGTATCCAAATATTTGTTTAACACATTGTTCATTACACATAAAGGTAGCAGGAGCATTTGTCAAACGAAAAGGTAGGACTACAAATTCGTAGTGTTCCATAATTGCCCGTAAAGTTGTTTTACTAATGTATTCCTCCTTAATTCTGAGTCAGGTGATAACCATTCCTTAATTCAATCTTCGAAAATACCGAAGCTCCTCTCACTTGGTCAAAAAGATCATCAATTTCTGTGCAAAGGGTATCCGTTTTTAATGGTTAACTTATTCAAGCCGATTTATAATAAATGCACCTCCTAAAGGTTCCATCCTTATTTTTCATAAATAGAACCGGTGCTCCCACGAAGACACACTCGGTTGGATATATCCCTTATTCAAAGAATTTTTGCAATTGCATTTTCGCCCATGAGTTCGGGGGACTCATTCGATAAGGGGTTTCGGGAGACAAAAAGTTGCTCCCAACACCAAATCGAGCTGAAAATTCAATCTCTCTTTTAGGAGGAAGATAAGGAATCTCATCCGAAAAAAACTTCCTTAAAATCTCTCACCACTAGTAATGTATCCATCAAATTTGGATTCAAAGTTGTTGGCTCAGTTCTTCAACATGTACCGCATACACTTGGTATCCTTTCCTAGCTATTCATTTTAATTATGAAGTACGATATTTTTCTTACCGAGATAGGTTTTGGTTTCCCTTGAGAAAAAAAAGGTTTCCCCTTCATCTACACCATGTAGGGTTTTATCCAAGAATTCATCATGGTCTTTTTCTTTTCTAGCCAATCCATTCCTATCAACAAGTCATATGATCCTAATGGAAAAATGCTTTCAAATTTAACTCTGCTTTGAAAATCATTGACTTGATTGTCGTTTGAGGTAACCCATGAGTTAGTTCTCTTGGTTCCAAAGCATAACTAGACTCAGCCCAAGACTGCTAAAATTTTTCATTTTCTTTGAGTTCGCATTTTTCTAAAATTTTTTGGACTAATGTAACTCAAAGAAGCACCTCGACCAATAAACCGAAATAAAATTGGTCAAAATATTACCCTCCATTTCAACCATGGTAGCTTGATGTTTTTCTCATTGCATTCTCCGAGGCTACACCGATAGTAGGTATATTTCGCTATGTCATTTACCGTGGTCACTTCGCGATCTCTCATAATCATCCGAATGTTTCGGTGGGGACAATCCCTCAAAAGATGGGGTTCTCCACATCCCCGCATTTCAATGGTTCCCTCATTTTGACTATGCCTTTCCTTCTTATTTGTTCATCTATTTGTTTGGAACCTCCATTTGGGACTCAAGTGCTTTGACTTTCCTTTTGGTTTGTTGAATTTATTTTGCCCATGATCCCTACCAAAGTTCTTCAAATAAGCCGGTTTATGTTTCTTCCCCTTTGAATTCACTCTTATTTACCCAACTTTTTCCATGTTCATTTTTACCTTGAACTATTGGTAGCATAATCAGTTTTCTCAATCGTTTCATCAATGGTTTTTGGATTATCAGAAGCCCTATTTTCTCCTTATACACAAAGTAGGCAAACAGCTTTTAGAAACCTTGTAATCTTGCCTTCTCTTCCCTAATGTAAGGACATATCTCAACATTTGTAAACTTAGTAACAAATTCATCAATAGTAATTTGTCCCTAAATTAAGCTCAAGAAATTCTTTTACTTTATCATCATAATAACATTCATTTAAATAATGGTTTTTAAATTCAACCTGGAAATCTTCCCCAAGTAACTATATTTTCATCAATGGCATGAACCATTTTCGTCTCTTCCCACCACAAGGTAGCCTTACCTTGTAGCTGTAGACACCTACTATGTCTTTCGATTGCTTTCATATTCATAAACTTGAAAATATTTAATCATGTTCAAAAACCGAGAAGTTTCAACATCTTCCTCCTTCTCCCCATCAGTAGGAGGGAGGCTTGATATTTAAATTCCCCTTGTAATTCCTTCGCTTATACCGATGCCTCCAATGATCATCTTCCTCTGTGACTCACGTCTTCCTCTTTTCGAACCTTTACCTTCGGGGCTGTTCCACGGCGAGTTCTCCGATGAGCTTTTCCCGCTTCTCACTAGCTTATATGACAATCCGTCATTCTAGCTTCTTAACTCAGCCATTTCTCGTTGCAAACTATGAAACATAGCCATCACTTCAAGGTTGGGATTCGGTGTATTATCTTCATCACGCAGATTGACATAAATTTCTTTGTTTCCAGCCATTTGACTTTTCTGCTTTCCACACTCATTCACTTAAACAACATAGATTAGTACAAAAAAAATTACATTAGTAATTAATTTATACAAGTTGTACATAACAACAAAGTGAGTACATACAATAAATGTGCCTCAAATTTTGTATAACATGGGTTCTATCCTATTTGTACGTCCCTCAACTTCCACATATGCAAAAAAAAAAAAATTCTCATGTCAGTCTCTCTAAGACTAAACTCTCCTCTTATTTTAAAATTTTCATTTTCTTGCGTTGATCGACTCAATTCTCGTCCATTTAACTAATACATAGGTGTTCGTAACTACGTTTTAAATTTTAAATTTAATATGCTTGTTATTAAACATAATTTCATATGTTTAAGTTTATTCTCCATTGTATATATGTTCTCATAGAGTAAAACATATAAAAGTTCCTTATAAATCTCTTTGTTATAATAACCGGTATATTTCCTATCATTAAATATTTAATTCTAATTCATATATATATATATATATATATCCACCATATATATATATAAAATCCACAATATGTAAATAATATAAATTCCATCATATATATATATGAATATAATCCACCCCTTGTATAAACCCACCATATATATATGATGATGATTTTATTCTATGGGTGATTTCCTTTAATTAAAACTCATTATAAAAGTTCCACTTCTATGATTTGTATTCTTGGAAATATTGTACTTATCCAACGAATTATCTATTGTTCTTTGCAAAATCTTTGGCATACCTTTACTACGTTGTTAGGATATATGACTTTATCGTTCCCTTTAGTTGGGTGATATGGAGTACATTGCAAGTAATTTATCATCTATTGGTTTGATGGTTTCGTATTCTCACGTTGAGACGTTTATGTGAATTACACGCCTTTATCATGACCAAGCCATCGTATTTTTGAATTTGATTTTTTGGATTTGTTTCGTATCCTCATTTCAAATTAAAATATATTTTATAGCATTATTTGTTCATGGTTCTAAATAGATATTAAATTTCTTGTGGTACCCGTAGGTTTTTCTTTATTGAATTCTATTTAAATAAAATCGTCAAGAACGTTGTCGATCCATGTGAGAGTCTATAGATTTATGCAATTTGTATGGCTAGATTTTATTGGTGGTTCTCGTCTATGATTACTATAAGGGCGAAAATAAGAAACCCCTTTTGTTCGCTCTATTCGGACTTCCATCCCTAAAATCATCCTTTTTTTCGTTATCGCTTTGTTGTCTCGCTCGATCTCCGAGATTTAATGGTGCAATACGCCCGATTCATAGCACTTTATAAACAATACGCAGGGTAACCTAAGTTTTCCAATGTTTTGGTCTTAAGATTATGGAAATGTATGTATTTGGTCGCTATGATTTTATTTTCATATTATCAGATTTAGGCATTTACCATGACCTTTCTCCTTGTTATAAAATTCGCAGTGAAAGTCCGAATGGGATTTATATCCCTAGTATTCGTTCTATGCGGGTTTTTATCTATTACTTGTATTCAAATTGATAGTTTATAATTGTTTTTATTGCCTATTCCGTATACGATCATTAGTCCATTTCATATTTTTAATTTCTCGTCGTAAATCCAATGGACTCGATACTAATTATTGCCCGATCTGATTTATGGTAATTATGGGTATTCGACTTCCTACTAATATGAAGTGAGGGTTGTTATTCTTCGTAATCTTTGATTCCCCAATCGGTTTCTCGCGATGACTAAGAGCTTCGATAATGAACTCTTATCATATACTGGGAATTTATCTAGGTACACCTCTAACTGTGGTATAGAGAGAATTCGTCTTTCAGCAAATTCCTTCATAGGTAAATACGTTTCAGCTTATCTTGCCAAAATCTTCGAATCTAGTCTTGCCATTTTATATGTTTTTAACTCATATTGATACTTTCGAAGTCATTCATTGACGTGTAATAAATTTTGTTAAAACTTAGAATCATTCCGTCCCTTAGATAACATTTCCCCTTTGTTCTCTTTCGTTCATTTATTTACTTATTTATTTAGCCGACACAGCCTCAATATCTTCGCTTGTTACCACCGACATATTTAAACTCACATAATGTCATTCATTTACGTGTAATTATTTGTTACCCGCTTCGTCCGAGTACTTCCCAACAAAATGTTGCATTTTTTGTTAAAGAATTTGTATTACCTTTCTCTCTCGACAGCGTTGGTACTCACGAGAAAATTCCGCCTATGTGTTAACTCGTTTTTCTCCGCAAAGACTTGTTTAACATTCGATTTATATCACTCCATGGATAATATCGTTGAATCCAAGGAGATTCGTACCATTGTCTCTATACTTTTTCTTATTATTTACACCGACTTTATATACCTTGACTCCTGGTTAATTTTCCCATATCAAGACGATATAAGTTTCCTCCATATCGTTATTTTTTTCTAACCGATAATTTTGCATTTACTTTAACCTTCCGCTTTGGACCTTCGTATATGAGAAATTTTTTTCAACGGTTCGTGGTCTTTTCCTATCTCAAAGCTAAAATCCTTTATACCAACGTATTTTGTTTTCTATGTACTATCAACTATACCAGCTTATTTTGACTCCTTTACTTTATTTTTGTTAATTCCACACAAAGATTCGAGTCAAGCAAAATTATTTTCATTCTCTCATGTGATTTCAAAATATTCCGAAATTATATATAATTCTATGTATGAAGTGAGAACTTCTCACGTTTAATAATTGTAATCCCTAATACAGAATTAATTTTCCAAAGTAACATGTTGTCTTTTCAAAAATAAATTTTTAAATATTACATAACCATTTTCTCGCAATACTTTTATTCTCAAGTATTAATAAAATACACTAGTTTCCTTTGTCTATAAATAGAATGGCTTTCAATGTTAATTTATACTTAGAGATGAGTTTAATTCATTTCAGAGTCCTCCTACTCAGAAACAATATTTTCCTCATCTCTTTCTCGTGGTCAAAGTTTTATATTTTTGGAAATTGAAATTTAGAATACTTCTATTTATTTGAATTTGAACTAGTAACCGTTAGGTTTATACAAGATTATTTTTTGATACAAGTAGATTTATTCAAGAAATGTTATCTCTTTTCCAAAATAGCTTTTCTTTTTATTTAAATACAATTCTCTCGCTCAATAGAAACAACTACATCTTTAAATTTATAGAACTTCGCTTATAGTTAGAATTATTCATCCAAAATTAATAATTTCTATTCAATTAAATTCACAATTTCTAGTGTATACATTCTAGCTCTAGATTTATAATCATAATTGAAAAGTTATGTTACATGGGAATAAAATATATCTCCATATTTAAACCATTGTGAGGTTTAGAGACTCGTACATTTTCCCATATAGTTTATCTCATAACTATACATAAATTTGAAGACTAATTCTTCTAATATTCTTGTTAAAATGTATGGAATATAATCATCATCCACAAAGATGCAAAATTTGATGCTTTCACATTCACTACAACATAAAATTTATACCTACACTTTATAATAGAAAAATGTAAATGAACTCGTGCATACCACTTAATTATATGACCAATCCACCCAACCTTAGAATTCATCTATCTCCGTAATTCACCCCCAAGCCGATATCCCTCCAAGAACAAATCAACCTCTAATCTATTCAGAATAGCTTATTTAAGTTGTTGCTCCCCAAAGTCTCGTTTCTAATTTTGCGACCTGCATTAGGATGCTTTTCTTCCCCGTTTGCCTAGGATTCCCCTTTATTTAGGGAATTTTAAAGCTTATTTCGCTTTTCCCGCTTACCTCCCAACTACTATCCACATCATTGGGGAAACTATATTTTCCTCAAATCTAATTTGGAATAAATTCTTTTAAGGATTTTTGAAATATTTCGGGGAAATTATTTGCCTTTATCCATCCTCATGGATTTATCAACTGATCTCATAATTCTCATTTTGGTCAATCTCGCATTGCACTATTTTATTCATTTTTTCCAAAATTAATTATTTAATTCCATCCATAAAGTACTTATCCCTTTGGAGTCCACTCCCCTTAGGATTAAAGTTCAAATGTCTAGCTTTAAAAGAAAAACATAAACTAGGGGTGTTATAATAATGTAAATAAAGGTTATAGTTGATATGAACATGCCATGAAAGCAGCATCGCATGCGTTGTTAAAATAGTTAAAGTTCCTTTAGAAATATGTATGTAAATATATGTAGTTAACCAAAGTCCGCAAATTAAAGCTAATTGTTAATAGATATATTTATGTCGCACTATGGACAAGACCGGATAAGCAAGATAACCGACAAATGCTCCATATTAAGGTCGATATGAACATGCATCTTAAGTACTTTGAAGTTTAGAAAGTAAATTCCATTCGAGAGTATCGCTTATTAGACTAAAACCTGTGATATAGACAGTAAAAATAAAATGAAACTTTAATAGGTGAAATTTTATATATGTACGTTGTATAGAAAAAAATTTGAAGTTCTAAAACAGAGATCGATTCTATTATAGGCTATTCAAATTTAACATTAACTTATGGCAAAATAATATGAAATATTTTGCTAGAAAATATAAGTGAAAAATCTTAAGTACACCTATGTACTTAAGAGATAATAACCCTTTCAAGGATTTCAATAAAGTATGCATATGCCTGAATAGATGTGAGGACCCACATTAAGTGCATATAAAGATTTATCCCTATAGATGTATTTTAAATACTTGTGTTGTATTTTAGACAAGGCATGAATAAAGTAAAGAGCAGATTAAATAGAAGGAAAAAATATGAGTTAAAAGTAGTTTATGTAAACTAAAAAATGGGGCCTCGATACATGTGTGGCTGTGTGTGAAAGATTAATTAATTGCCGTAAATAAAAATTGTTAAGTAAGCCGCCAAGATATTAACTTAAGATTAATAGTATATATGGAAAAACAAAAAAGAGAAGAGTTATTTCTATCAGCCTATGAAATTAGGTACTTAGTTCCTTGAAGAAATATTGATAATCGAAGAGAAGAACCGTGTAATCATATAAAATAAACATCTAACATATAGAGAAAACATGTGTAGAAAATGAACCCATTTCGAAATTATTGTGAGGTACATAACCACAAAGATAACTTTTTATCAAAATAGCCATTAGAGGTGAATAACTCGGTACGTAAAACCATGAGAAAATCTTCCCCAATATAACTCAAATCTCGAAATGATTTGTATGTCAAAAAAATAACAATATGAAATAAAATATATGTTGAATGCGTAACAAAGTCTACAAGTCCTCGTAAAAATGAGCACATCACTATAAAAAAAATGTTATGGCAAACTCACTATTTTCAATTAATACGTAGGTGAGATCTGGAATATCGTGGGTAAACGCCAAACCCTCAACAGCCGATACTTCCAAGGAAGTCCGAGTGAAGGGTGTCCCGATATACCGCAGAAAATATTAAATCGTACCACCTACCTCGAAAAGTCGAATGTACGTATAAATGAGTTCATGAACAAGAGGCAAAATGTGACGATACATGTGCAAGTCAATATGAAAAATCTTCAACTCGTGTTACAAAAACAAAAACAAAAAAAATTACAATGACAAAAACTTCATATACTCTCGAGGAAGGAGGGACAGTTACCCAAGTGGTACCGAGACCACCACCGAATAGATAAGAGTCCCGGTCAAATAAAATGACACGAATAGTTGTAAAAGCGTTATGGATCATGATTATGAGAAAAATGTATTCATAAAAATTCAAACCCGAGAGGAATTACCTCCGAGAATGGCCGTGCGTAAGTCCTTCATGAAGCCGAATTGCAAAACCTAACCTATCCATTACGATGGGAAGGTTGATTCAGAAGAATCGAAATACTCTCTTAACCACATCAACGAGGAACAAGTTAAAGATCATATCAATGGAAAAAATGACATTCTACTACGCCCTCGTAACTTAAGATGTGCAAAACGAATGATTCATGAAAAAATCCATGAAGTATCCTCAAGAGGTTCGAAATGAATTCTACAACAATACATATGCATCCGAATGAAAAATTCTAATAATTCCATTACCCTATCAGGGTATGCAAACCAACAACTTAAAACCAACTTGCATTCGTAACGAAGAAAGTGTATATAAAAATATAAGGACACCAAAGCTTGGTTTTCCAAGAGGAAATAATATACATGCTTTATAACGATGGAATAAATAGCAGAGGTAAGTGTTACCGAGAGAGAGATGTGGTGAACGTCTCGCGTGTGGAAGAACTCGTAGAATTTTTCATGGTCAACATAGGAACAAACTAGGAAAATAGAACTAGAGCTAAAACTCAGAGAGAATCAAATGAATACTACGTGAGAAAGAACCTTAAGTACCATGAGTTGGGACGAAACCCTCAAGCATCTTGACCTACAGGTGGTACACATCGGAATTATATACAACTTTTTATCGATGACTCATGGCCGGAGTTCAAGAAACGTCAAGTGGAGGTAGACGAGAATTAATAATAGAGATTTATTACAATGAGAAATACGTAAACGTATACTAAAGGGTTTGAAAGAAAAACAATAACACAGAATCAGAAGAATTGTATGGAACCCCGATAAAATGTCAAAATAATACAATACGGAGATAGTACGAATCAATGTAGTCACCACGAATGCTAAAACGATCCATATGCAATCTTCTCACACGTCGAACTAAGTTAAGGGGTGTAAATTATCATGGTTCATTATTTAAAACAAAACTTAATATGCATATGGTGTTGGATGACAAAGATAATGAGAAAGCCATGAGGACCATTACAAATTATAAATATGATGGTTATAAGGGGAGAAACAAAATAATACCATATGGTTCCTATACAATACTCATGTTATAAATATGCAATATATATATATATATATATATATATATATATAAACAAATAGGTTGCCTCTTAATAATAATGATAAGGTGGAAGGTCTATATTGGAAATATAATAACCATATTATTATATGGAGTATTAGAAGAGAGCATTATATTCGTTAAGGTTGAGAAGTTTATTTAAAATGTCAAAGGCGGAAGTTAATAAGAAAATTACTATTAGGTGAAAGTATTATATATATATATATATATATATATATATAAATGTGTGAATTGGGAGACATTACAAATGGTATCGCAGCTCATGTTAGAAAACTGGCTATTGTCGTGTTCATTGTATAAATTATTTCTTATTGGAAAAAAAAAATTGTTACTCATGTTGTTTTGTTTAGTGTACCCTCGGTACCGGAACTAAAAAGTCAATGGCCGAAGGAGATGAAATTTATGTTGATCCGTGTGATGAAGATAACATGCTAGATCCCAATGATCCTTTGATGGCTATGTTGTGCATGGGTTGCAATGGGAGATAGATGAGTTAAGAAGCTAGAATGACATGCTATCATTAGATGCTGAGGAGAAGGAAAAGCTCATAAGAGAACCGACTTCACTTCGAACAGCCAAGAAGGTGAAGGTTTCGTAAAGAGGAAGAAAGGAAAGTTATCTGATGCTTTTGAGGAAGATGACACTACTAGACACCACTCTAAACAAAGAAAGGAATTACAAGGGGAATTCTGGAAAATTAAGCCTCCATCCTATGATGGGGAGAAGGAGGAAGATGCCGAGGAATAGATGTTTAACATGATTAAGTATTTCTAGGTCTATGAATACGAGAGCAATCTAAAGGCTAGGTTAGTTGTCTACTAGTTGCAAAGGGTAAGGCTACCTTGTGGTGGGAGGAGACAAAAATGGTCCATGCCATTAATGAAAACAAAGGACTTGGGAAGATTTCAAGTCAAGTTTAAAAAATTCTATTTGAACAAATATTATTATGATGATAGCCAAAAGGAGTTACATGAACTCGCATTGGGACACCACCATAGATGAGTTTGTCACCAAGTTTACAAATCGTTAAGGTATGTTCCTTATATTCGTGAAGAGAAGGCAAAGGTACAAAGGTTTTGAACCGTTTGCCTGGTGTGTACAAGGAGAAAATAGATTGATAACCCAAAAACTATGGATGAAGTGGTGAGGAAAGCTAGATTATACTACCAATACAGCTTAAAGGAAAGGGTGAGCATGGGAAAAGTTGGGTAAACAAGGGTGAATTCAAAGGAAAAGAAACAGAACCAGCCTTACATGAAGAATGGTAGGGATCATCAATGGAATAAATTTAACACAAGAAAGGAAATTCAAATGCTCAAATTTCAAGTTGGTTCAAAACAAATATTAGATGGAGATAATGAAAAGGAAGGAACAAATAAATGTGGGAGTTTCGAATGTTTGGGTCAAAGTGGAGAACCTCGCGTTCGTTGAGGGACCGTCCACACCGAAATATTTAGATGACAGAGATCGTAGAAGCAACCATAGTGAATGATATAGCAACGAATATACCCAATATCAAGGTACCTTGAGAACCGACAAGAAGAACACTGTGCTACTATGGTCGAGATCAAAGGTAAGATTGCCGACTCAATCTATTATAGTTTTGTTGATCTGGGGTGCTTCCTTGAGTTACATTAGTCCACAAGTTGTAGAGAAATGCAATCTCAAGACTGAAAATTTTCACCAGCCTTGGTTGGTCCATTTAGCCACCGACACCAAGTGAAAAGTAACACATAAGTTACCTCAAATAGCAATTAAATTAAAATGATTTTCAAATGTATAAATCCTAAACATTTTTCCCTTAGAATCATAAGGAAAGTGACTTGCTGATAGGAATGGACCGGTTAGAAAAGAGAAAATAAGTGATGAACTCGCTGGGGATAAAACTCTACACCGCATAGATGAGGAAGGATACCTTATACTCAAAGGAAAACCAAAACCAATTTTTCTAAGACAACATCGCCCGCAATTAAAAATAACAGCCTAGGAAAGGGTATCAAGTATATGATGTACATGTTGAAGAATTAGAAAACAACCTGAACAAACCTACCGGACACTCTCGCCAAAGGGTAAGAGAGTTTAAGGAAGTTTTTCTAGATGATATTCCTCATCTTCCCCCAAAAGAGAGATTGATTTTTCCATTGATTTGGTGCCCTGAGCAACACCCATTTCCGCAGCCCTTTATTGGATGAGCTCCCCCCGAACTCATGGAGTTGAAAAAGCAATTACAAGAATTGTTGGATAAAGGTTATATCACACCGAGTATGTCTCCTTCGGGAGCACCGGTGTTGTTCATGAAAAATAAGGATGGAACCTTTAGAATGTGCATTGACTATCGTCGCCCAAATGTCGACAATTAAAAATAGATATACATCGCTTCATAATTGATGAGTTTTTTGACTGTGTAAGACGAGCTTTGGTATTTTCTAAGATTGATCCGAGGAATGGTTATCACCAACTCAGAATTAAGGAGCAAGAGATTAGTAAAATAGCTTTTCGAATCCTAGGTATGGTCACTATGAATTTGTAGTCATACCTTTTGGGTTAACAAATGCCCTCGCCACTTTTATGTGCTTAATGAATAGCGTTTTGAACAAGTACTTCGATAATTTTGTACTAGTGTTCATAGAGGATATTCTGCTTATTCAAAAAGTGAGGAAGAGAAAAAAGAACACTTAAGGATAGTTTTTCAAACATTAAAATAAAATTAGTTATATGCCAAATTCAAGAAATGTGAATTTTATAAAGACAAGATACAAATACTTGGGGCATATTCTTCGAACAAGGATTGGTTGTTGAACCCGAGAAAATAAAGGCTATTAGAAAATGGCCAGCTATACAATCGATGTTTTAGCAAAGTGAGATCATTTATGCGAATTGCGTGTTACTATCGAATATTTTTGGAAAGATTTTTTTGCAATAGCATATCCCATAACTTCACTAAGGCAGAAAATGCACCGCATTTGAGTGGACCGAAAAAATGCCAAAACATTTTTGAACAAATAAAATTAAACTCACTACAAACCCTATACCGCAGATTGCAAATCCCGGCAAAGAGTTTGTTGTGTGTACCGATGCATGTAGAGAGGGATTGGGAGGAGTTTTCGTGAAGAAAATTCTATTATTGCATACGAATCTAGAAAAATTAGAAACGTGAACAAAATTACGTTGCATATGATCCGGAATTGGTCGTTGTAATTCATGCCTTGAAGATGTGAGAAGGACTGTCTTCTGAAAAAAAATTTACATTGATGATTGATCATATTAGTCTCAAGTATTTCTTTTCTAAAATAGATTTGAATGCTTGAAAAGCCGTATGGTTGTCTTTTCTAAGTGAATTTGATATGGACATAAAACATATCAAAGTGAAGGAAAACATAAGTGTTGATGCGCTAAGCAAATGCTTGCCAAAACATAAGCAACATTGGGAGTAGTGCTAGCCTCCTTATTTAGAAAGAATGAGAAAGAATGATGATCCCAATTATGAAAATCCTAATTAAAATGGAGAAAAAGAAATGGCTAAGTACACCCAAAACTAGAAAGGGCTAACTGCTATAAAACAGATTGTATGTCCCCAAGGTAGAGTCCTTGAAAAATAGATCCTAGATGAATATCATAAATAGCCATATTCGTAACACTGGATATCGTAAAATGCTAACAAATTTTGAAAAAGAAATTTTTTGGGCCAAGAATAAAAAAATATGTAGCAGTAATATTTAGCTAGATTCATGGAATGTTAATTAGTTAAAGTTAAGCATCAACATCCAACTCGGTCCTTTTAAATCCCTTGCCAATTGCATAATGGAAATGGGACATTGTTTCTATAGATCTCATAACCGAGTTACCCAGAACAAAGTACTAGCATGACTTAGTGATGGTACTGGTAGACACTTTAACAAAGGTTTCTTACTTCATACCTGTAAAATCTACTTTTGGGACAGCCCAAGTAGCAGATGTGTTCCTAAAAGAAATAGTAAGGCTACACGGGGTCCCAGAGATGAGTGTTTCAGATAGAGATGCTAATTTCACATCAGCCTTTTGGAAAGGTCTGTTTGGGGGCATGGGCACTAAACTGAATTTTAGTACTACCTATCACCCTCAGATAGATGGTCAAATAGAGAGAACAAATCATATTTTGGAGGATATGCTGAGAATTTATGTGATGGATAGGCCATCAAAATGGGAAGACTACTTTCATTTAGCTGAATTTGCTTACAACAAGAGCTATCAATCTTCCATCAAAATGAGCCCATTTGAAGTACTCTATGGAAGGAAGTGTCATAATCCTTTAAGTTGGAGCCAACTTGAAGATAAGCTAGTATTGTGGCCAGATAGTTTACAAGAAATGGAAAGGATTGTCAAACAAATACAAATAAATATCAAGGCAGCACAAGATCGACATAAAAACTATGCTAATAAGAAGATGGTGCATCGAGAGTTCAGAGTGGGGGATCATGTGTACCTACATATTAAACCCAAAAAGAGCACACTTTATGCTGGAAGTTGTGCAAAATTGGCTCCTAGATATTGTGGGCCTTTTGAGGTGTTAGAAAGGGTGGGACCAGTGGCTTATAAACTAGTCCTACCGCCCCATGTTAAAGTTCATGATGTGTTTCATGTTTCATTATTAAAAATATATGTACATGATGATTCTCACATTGTTGATTGGAATGTGATACAGGTGGAACCAGAAGGGGAGTTCCTTCCAGAGCCACTTAAAATATTGGAGCGGGAAGAAATTGAATTGAGAAACCGAACAGTAGCAAGAGTAAAGGTGCAATTGAAGCACTTTGCTGCTAAAGAAGCTACATGGGAAAGAGAAGCTCAGATGATGGAAAAATATCCACATCTATTTTCAAAATGAACTCTGGTAGTTAGTTGCTTACACCGAGGATGAAGTTTTTTTTTTAGAGGGGGAAGATGTAACACCCCTAGTTTTATGTTTTTCAAGTTAGAAATTTGAACTTCAATCCAAAGGGGAGTGGACCCCAATGGATAATTATTGTGTGGATGTAATTAATTATTTAATTATGAATCCATGAGGTATGGAAAGAGGCTAAGACTTTCCCCAAAAGCCTTTCAAAAATACTTGAAAGAATTTATTTCTAATTTATATTTTTGAGGAAAAATCTATATTTCCCCAATGAGGTGGAGAGTAGTTGGGAAGAGGTAAAATGTTGGAAAAGAAGAAAGCAGCTTTAAAAGTCCCTAAATAAGGGAAGCCTAGGCAAACAGGAATAAAAAGCCTCCTCTAATTTTGGACGCATAATTAGAAATAGGCTTTGGGGAGCATAAGCTTAAATAAGCTACTCTAGAACATATTGGGGTTGATCTGTTCTAGGAGATGATCTCAGCTCAGGGGTGAGTTCTGGAGGACAGAAGAACTCTAAGGTTGGGAGGTTGGTCAATTGCACAAGTGGTATGTTCATAAGTTTTATGGATGATTAAAGAACCTTTTATTGTGCAATATGGTTAATGGTTATATATGTTATACTAGATTAAAATTTTGAAGTTGTTATTCCCTACATTTAACAGAATTCTGTAGAAGAAATTAATCGTCTCAACTCTGTATAGTTGTAGGAATAAAATCTGTGGGGAGAATCCATCAGAGTCTCTGAACCAATGTTGGTTTAAATCTGAAGATACATTTTACCCCAAAGATGGTTTGTTGTCTAAATTTAATCTGCTTCAGGACTAATAAAATAACTGTCGCATATAGGAAAAGAAAGCAGGATAACTTTACATGTAACAGATATAATTGAAACTAGACATACTTTAAACCTGTTTCGTGTGTTATAGACATAAAATTATACAAGTGAAAGTATAATTGACTAAAACATACATGCATTACTTAAATAGAAATGATAATGTAAATAAAGGTTACAGTTGATATGAACATGCCATGAAAGCGGACTGCACAGTGTTAAAACAGTTAAATTTCCTTTAGAAATCTGCATGTAAATATATGTAGTTAACCAAAGTCTGCAAATTAAGGCTAATTGTTAATAGATATAGTTTATGTCAACACGGTGGACAGAATAATGGAAGTAAGATAATTGACAAATGCTCCATTATGGTTGATATGAACATGCATCTTAAGTACTTTGAAGTTTAGAAAGTAAATTCCATTCAGAGACTATCAGTTATTAGACTAAAACCCTATGATATAGGACATAAAAATAAAATGAAACTTTAACAAGTGAAATTTTATATATGTACACTGTATAAAAAAATTTGAAGTTCTAAAATAGATACTCATTCTATTATAGTCTATGCTGAACATTAACTTATGGGAAAATAATATGAAAGATTTTTCTAGAAAATATAAGGGAAAAATCTTAAGTACACCTATGTACTTAAGTGATAATAACCCTTTCCAGGATTTCAATAAAGTATGCATATGCCTAAACAGATGTGAGGACTGACATTAGGTGCGTATAGAATTTTATCCCTATAGATGTATTTTAAATACTTGTGTTGTATTTTGGACAGTGCATGAACAGTGTATAGATTAAATAGGAAGGGAAAAATATGAGTTAAAAGTAGTTTATGTAAACTGAAAGTAGCCCCTGATACATGTACAGGTGAAAGATTAATTAACTGTTGTAAATAAAATTTGTTACAAGATACAAAGATATTAACCTAATATTAATAGTATATATGGAAAAAAAAGAGAGAAGAGTTATTTCTATCAGCCTATGAAATTAGGTACTTAGCTCCTGGGAAGAACTATTGATAATCAAAGAGAAGGAATTGTGTAATCATATAAAATAAACATCTAACATATAGAGAAAACATGTGTAGACAATCAACCTATTTCTGAAATTACAGGGAGGTACATAACCACAGTTTAACTTTTTATCAAAATAGCCATTAGAGGTGAATACTCCTGGTATAGAAACCAGTGAGAAACTCTTCCCCATTATAACTCAAATCTGAACAGGATTTGTATGTCAAAACAAATAACAATATGAAATAAAATATATGTTGAATGTAGTAACAAGGTCCACAAGTCCTTGTAAAAACGAGCACATTAGTCATGAAAACAATGCTATGGAAAACTCACTAATTTCATTTAATACAGGGGTGAGATCTGAATATCAGGAGTAAACGCCGAAACCCTCGTGAGAATTCCAAGGAAGTCTACGTGAAGGGTGTCCTGATATACCGGAGAAAATATTAAATCAAACCACCTACCTGAAAAATTCAAACAATCATATAAATGAGTTCATGAACAGAGGCAAAATGTGAGGATACGTGTGCAAGTCAATATGACAAAATCTTCAACTATGTGCTACAAAAACAAAACAAAAAAATTACAATGTCAACAACTTCATATACTTGCAAGGAAGGAGGGATAGTTACCTGAGTGGTACTGAGACCAATGTTGAATAGATAAGAGTCCTACTCAAATAAAAGGATAGGAATATCTATAAAAGTGATATGGATCATGATTATGACAAAAATATATTCATAAAAATTCAAACTCTAGAGGAATTACCTTTGAGAATGGCTGTGCATAGAAGTATTTTATGAAGATGAATTGCAAAACCTAACCTATCCATTACGATGGGAAGGTCGATTAAGGTAGAATCGAAATATGTCCCTTAACCACATCAACGAGGAACATGCTAAAGATCATATCAATGGAAAAAATGACATTCTAATACGCCCTTAGAACTTATGATGTGAAAAATGAATGATTCAAGAAAAATCCACGAAGTATCCACAAGAGGTTTGAAATGAACTCTACAATAATACAAATGCATTCGAATGCGAATTTTAATAATGCCATTACCCTATCAGGGTATGCGAACCAAAAACTTAAAACCAACTTACATTTAGAACAAAGAAAATGTATATAAAAATAGAAGGAAACCAGAGCTTGACTTTCCGAGAGGAAAGAATATACATGCTTTGTAATGGTGGAATAAATAACAGAGGTAAGTCTTACCGAGAGAGAGACGTAGTGAACGTCTGCGTGTGGAAGAACTTGTAGCAGTTTGCATGGTTGACATAGGAACAAACTAGGAAAATAGAACCAGAGCTAAACACCATTCTGCAGAGAATCAAATGAATAATTCTTTGGACAAAGTGAACCTTAAGTACCATGAGTCAGGAAGAAACCCTCAAGCATCTCCACCCTACAGGTGGCATGCATCGGAATTCTATACAACAGATCGATGACTCATGGTCGGGAGTTCAAGAAACTTCAAGTGGAGGAAGAAGAGAATTAATAATAGATATTTATTGCCATAAATGAAAAATATGTAAAAGTATACTAAAGGGTTTGAAAGAACAAGAATAACGCATAACCGTAAGAATTGTGGGCGGGAACCCTGATAAAACGTCAAAATCATACAATACAGAGATACTACAAATCAATGTAGTCAGTTCACGAATGCCAAAGCGATCCATATGCGATCCTCTCACACATTGAAAGGAAGTTAAGGGGTGTAAATTATCATGGTTCATTATTTAAAACAAAACTTAATTTACATATGGTGTTGTATGACAAAGAGATAATGTGAGAAATCCATGAGGACCATTAAAAATTATAAATATGATGGTTATAATGGAAAAATGAAATAATACCATATGGTTCTATACAATACTCATGTTATAAATATGCAATATATATAATCCTATTATATATATATATATATATATATAAACAAATAGGTTGCCTCTTAATAATAATGATAAGGTGGAAGGTCTATATTGGAAAAAAAATAATAACCATATGATTCTATGGAGTATTAGAAGAGAGAACTATATTCATTAAGGTTGAGAAGTTTATTTAAAATGTCAAAGGAGGAAGTTAATAAGAAAATTACTATTAGGTGAATGGAATTTATATATATATATGAGAAAAAAAAATGCGTGAATTGGGAGACACTAAAATAAACCACTACACCCTTTTAGAAAATTCAGAAATCAAAAAAAAAATCCAGGTGCTACTGCAAAAATTTAAAATCCAACTAAGTTCCTCATCTTGTGGGAGCCCAATTTTACTTGGACAGAAGATGGATGGGAGGTAGAGACTCTGGATTAACTATCAGGCACTAAATAAATTCATTTTTAAGAACAAGTACCCAATCCCATGGATTGATGACCTCCTTGACCAGCTTAAGGGGGGCATGTACTCTAATAATATTGATTTGAATTCTGGATATCACCAGGTTCTAATAGAACCCACAGATGGGTGGAATATTTCTTTCAAATCTAAGGAGAGTATATGATGAATAAATTGATAGGGATATGGTTGAGTTAAGGGAAAAAATCAATCATTTGGAACAACTGATACAAAAGGAGATTAGAGAGGATCTGAAATATGGAGTGAATGTAAGAAAAAGTGTCAAGTGGTATGTTATGGGGTTATTTTCCAACAAGTTGATGCAAAAAATGAATATTTGGATGAAGGAGGAAAATAAAACTAGTAGAAGTAAACTTAGAGAAGAAGTTCACTTTTGTGAACCTGAAGAAGGATCAATCCTAGGAAAGGATGATGATGAGAGTGATGGGATGGTAGAGTGCTTTCAGCAACAAAGAAAGGAAATTTCGATGAAATCAAGTGAAGAAGGAAATTGTAATGTATTTCAACCTAATTGTTTGTATGAGTATGAAGTTTTAGGTACTAAATATCAAGAAAATGAAGCTAAAAAAATGCCAAAAATGAAGGAAGGAGCAACAATCCAAGAAAAGAGGGACTATGCTTGTAAAGGAGAACAAGGGGCAGTTTATTATGGAGTTGGACAATTTCAAAGGAGTATTTTAGAATAAAGAAGTTCGGCCTTGTGTCGTGAAGACAACCTTGAAGAAGGTTATGAATGAAATCATATCAAAATTTCACAATTTTGTGAAAAGAGGAGTAATATGGGAGGTACAGTTCATTGGTTTTACATTTTTCTACTTAGTTTTTATCTAAGTATTTCTGAAGAAATTGTTTGTATGACTAAGAGTTATTGGAAACTGGAAAAGGAGGAGACAATGTATGTCTTGAAGATGTGCAATTATGGAAAAGGAAGAGATGATAAGGAGAGTGTGGCTCAAGAAAATTCTGTCAATGGAAAAGAAACTGTAAAGATTCAAATACCAGGAAGCATCCAAGGACCTGAGGAAGAAGAGATATTGTTATCTCATGTAGTCAGGAAAATAAGGTGACTAACTTACGAAGACAATCATGGAGAAGAAGTTGTAGAAATTTCTCATGGAAGGACATAATATGGCTATGCTTAGAAAGGTCATGAAGAGGTTTATGCAGAACCAAGAATTTATTGGGACAAAAATCAGATTGTTGATTGTGATCAGAGAGTTGCACAAGATGGATAACAAGTACAAGAAGAAGCTTATGTAACAGAAAATTGCAACAAATAAGAAGAGAAATGTATGTTGGAAATTCAGCATGAGCCCAAGAAATGTTAGGAAGAATGTAATTTCTGCAAAAATTTTGAATGTGTAGGTACAAAAGATGGAAGAAATCAACCTTTTGTGGAGAAGTTGAAAGAGGAATGGTCAACAAAATCATATTATTTGGAAGTTTATGGAGGAAAGTGGGATAAAACTCATTAAATTATCTCATAGTACAAGGTTGGGACATTGATGGCTGAATGGAAAAGATTGCTTTAGCATGACAAGGCTTGTAAATATAGGTTTGAGAATGGAAGAAATGTTTGGAATATTTACAGAGATCAAAGGGATAGGCTTGAAGATAATTCATTTTTTAAATTTATGAATTAGTTGCAGTAGGAATATCATAATTTTGAAGAAGGAATTGTGTATGACCTTTTCAAGATGACCATGATGATCATGAAATATTTTATTTTTAATTTTTTCAGTGTTTATAGAAAAATTTAGTGGATGGTTTGCATGAAGAGAAGTGTTCCCAATAGTATGGAAATTTGGATGAAGAAAGAATAATTTTAAAAACTCTTATGCAGGGTACTATTGAAGCCAAAGATGATTGTAGAGAAAGAGGCATGGCAGAATTTGAACAAAATTTGTTCACAAGTCCAAAAGGAGATGAATACCAAATATTTGATGGTGTAGAAGTTGATAGCGTAGATAAATATGATTTGAATGCAAAGATCAATTGGCAGGATGAAGAAATTCAATGGAAAAGTTTCACAATTGAAAATCAACATATAGGATATTGGTTTTTTGTTTTCATACCAAGCAAGCAGTTAAGCGGGTCTGAAGATGAAAGGCTTCAACATAAAGCATAGGATATGTAGAGAATGGGAAAAGTAGAGGAATGGTATATTATAAATTATGTCAATGTATTGTGTACTAATATTCATCATAATCAAAAAATAACCTCTTGCAAGAAACCCATGATGGTGATAGTGGAAGCACAAGATAAAAAATTTGATAAAAGGTGCATTGAGAAAGGTTTTAAATATTTTAAAACCTTGACAAAGAAATTTGTTGAGTGTAAGATATATTGTGAAGGAGTAAATTATTCAATCCGAAGAGGAAGAAATCAGTAGCGAGTAGAGATAAAGAATACAACATTGGAAATAAAATCTTTCAAGTGGATAATAAGGAACAAAAGAAACAACAATAAGGTGATTGTTAATTCAAGCAAGAGAAAGATGACTACACAAAGACAATTTAAAAATTGGGATCCAGGAGGAATGCATACATCTGCAAGGAAGCAACAAGATGGAAAAGCGTGTGGTGAGAAACAACATAAAGTTTGGAAAATCGGATGACTGCAAAAACAACAATTCATGATTAGGAGATCATGGAAGATTTTGTTCCTTGCGAGTCTGATGCAGGAGCATCCTACTCCATAAATTGATTTTTTGAAGAAACCTAAGGGGAATGTTTATTTTATGGAGGGAGAGATTCCCTTATGTTTAAATTATTAAAATGATTAATAATTTGTGATTATTATTGAATGTGTGAGAACATTTGAGGTCTAAGGTGTTAGAATTTCCATGGATATTTTATGGAGCTGAAATATCTCTTGGAGATTGAGTGAGGGATCTTAGGAATTTGGTGAGGCGATTTTATAGGATATGAACTAAAATTAGTTCAGAATAGTTTTATTATAAATATGATATGACTTTAAGGAATTCATGGTTGGATTGGATAGGGAGTAGATAGTGAGTGGAAGAGAGTGAGAAGTGTGAGTAAGAGAAGGTCCATGAGAACAAAAGGAGAGGAAGTGTGACATTATTGCTAATTGTATTGATCATCCCTTTGTGGTGTGAAACAGTAAGAGTTTTATTGAATTTCTTGACTGAAATTAGTATGGTGTGATTGGGTGTGTGATCCATTAATGTGATGAATAGATCAATTTTTTTGGTTATTTTTATAATAGAGTATACACAGTAGTGATAGGACTAGTATTGTTTTCTGTTATGAATTTGATTCGAGTTTAGATTCGAAATGTGAATCTTTGTGTTAATACTTTGGGAAGTGAAAGAAGCTACAGAGTGATCAAGTTAGACTGGCTCACTCTTATACACGAAGGAATATGTGGTGATTTTTTTTTCTAAGTTTTAGAGCATCAAATCCCTTTGAGGATGAAACACAATGATGATTTGAACCAGTTAAGGTTCTAGCTTTCGGATCAAGCTTTGGGTTATCTGTTTATTAGATGAGGTTCAAATAAAGTTCTTAAGTCAGATTTGAACGTAGATTTTATTGTCAATTGTAGTATAAATTTGTTGTCAAGTGTCAAAGTTCCAGCCCAAATCTAGAGATCGATCACTCTGTCAGTTGCTGAGGTGAGGGTTAGCTTACAGGTGAAACCTTTGCATGTGAAGGAAATCGTAGCACGACAATTGTATGTGTATCACCTCAAATGTGTTTACGTGGCATCTTTGGTGTGTTCAAAACACATGCATAGTGAATGTGCAACCTCAACTGAAAACACAGGGTTATGAACAAATCTTGATTTTTCTAGACTTCCTCCAGATTTGTGGTGAATCACTCTGCATGAAAAATATGTTTTTCCATTGTACATTGAAACATGCTCCATCAACCTCTCGATTGATCACACCAATTCCAAGAGAGCTCCAGTTCTGTTATAAGATCGATGAAAAAGCTTCTAGAGAGCACAAGTCCTTGATAAAGGCATAAAGAATGTTTTTCTGGTGATGAAATTCTAACATGTGGTTTGAAAGGAGCATTCATGTGTTTCTCGCAATCGAATGCCAATCTCTAGTTTGAGTGAAGCATTCACAAATGGAATTAGGAATGTCTTCAGTTGGAGAAATGAAATGTGTTGCTAGGAATTTAGATTTTGTTAAAATAAAAAGGGCGCGTACAGATCTAGGGTTTTTTATTAGATTCCAACCCTGCCGATTGATTATATGTTGCAAATTTGGTTTTTTTTTAATGTAATATGGAACCCTGTCTATAAAGAAAATAGGTAGATATAGTGGTAACCCAACCCATATTAGGCATCAGTTTCTCATTAAAATCCAAAAACCCCATGAGAATAATTAAATAAGTCATTATTTATTTAACATTCTCAAGAAATAATTATTAAATCATTATTTGATAATTATTTCTTATAACTTTTAACTTGATCACATTGGAAAAATTAAATAAACCATTATTTATTTATTATTTATTATTTATCCTCTATTTTTCTTATGAGATCATTATTAAACCATTATTTAAGAATTTTTTCCTTTTTAACTCTCACAAAGTGATTAATACATCATTATTATTTGTTAATTACTTGAACCACTTTCTAAATAAATATATTTGACCATTTTAAATACCTTTTCCCTCTCAAAAAATATAATAAAATATCCACAATGACTGGATTTTGAAATAGTCAACAATATTTTATTATTTTCTAATTCTCAATCTATTCTAATATTTTTTTATAAAGAGAGGGTTTTCTCTCCATTCTTCACCATGACCATTTTCATCATCACCATTATCATTTCATTACACTTGTGCTCCAACTTCAGTTCAAGATTTTTTTTTGTTTCCTTTCCCATTGCAATTTCAGAGAGAATCACATAACTTAAGCACAAGGACAAGAAAATGACCCATCCCACATAGGGGAAACTACAAACCCATGTTGTAATTTCTCCTCACTAGGTGATTTAATAAAGCTATCAATTTCTTAAGTCCTTCATTGGGTTATTACACTTTAATTTCTTATTATTATGTGTTTATTTCTGCAAGATATGCTTGGCTGTAGGGTTTTATTCATTTTTATTGCAGATCTCAAGCGTATACAACAATATTTCGTTGTTAGGGTTTCATTCCACCATCAATTTAAGGGAAGATTTTTTTTTTACACATACTAAGAATTTTAATACTAAAATGAAGCATTGTCTTTAATCTTCCAGACTTGCAACAACCATTTGAAATTGAGATAGATGCCTCTAAATATGTTATTGATGTATTTATCACCCAACTAGGGCATCCATTGGTCTATAAAAATGAGACACTTTATGATACAATTTCAAAATATCCCACCTACGATGAAGAGATGTATCCAATAATGTAAACTTTCAAACAATGGAAACATTACGTTGTGGGGAAGGAGATGGTCATCCACACAAAAACCAACATCTTCAATTTGTACATACAAAAGGGATGTTTCAAAATGATTTCCATCATAAGTGTACACTTATCTATAAAAAATTCATTTGAACATTAAATACATGAATTGTAGCACCAATCGAGTTGAAGATTACCTTATTCATCCCCCAATTGCAACATTAACCATTTTTCTCAACTCTTATGGAAACAAGACCTTTGGATGGTCACAAATATATAAATATTCTCTTCAGCTCACTACCACATACCAGATATAACTGGATGGAAAGCAAGTTCTCTTCCACCTCTAGCATGCATTATTATGCTACCTAGGCCACCTTTTTGTTCCTTAAAACGAGTGTGCCAAGCTGATTTGGGAGGCACACTACAGTGGATTTGTGGGACACTTTGGTGTGGATAAAAATGTGGTTGTTTTATGTAAGTATTTTTATTAACCAAATCTCTCAGAGGATGTTGTAAAATATATTAGATCTTGCACTGGCTATGCTATGGCCAAACGAAAAATTAAGAAGAAATGCCTATATACTCCTCTTTCTACTCCTATTTGGCCATGGGAATTCATCTCCATGGACTATATTTCTAGTCTTCCTTCTACCAGGCATGGCAATGACTATATATTTTTTGTCATTGACAAATTTTCTAGATGCCCATATTTGTTGCCCACAATAAGAGTATTACAACAGAAGCCACTTCCAAAGACATCTTTGTATGATTGTGGGTGCATTTTGGGATCCCATAGGCCGTTATATCGTATCAAGATATCAATATGATAAGAAAATTTTGGATGAACATTTGGTCATTGTTGGACACCAACCTCACCAAGTCGACTACATTCCACCCCGACACTCATGATGATACAAAGGTCATCAATAGGATGACTGTGCACATGCTACACATGTACAACTCCAAGCATCCATGAAAATGGGATGAGATTATTCCCTTTATGCAACATAACCGTAACAAATCTCTCCATAGCCTGACTAACCATAGCCCATTTGAAGTGGGCTTAGGATTTCAACCATTATGTCCCCTTGATTTTTCATTTTTTATTGAAACTACATAGGAAGACATTGACCAGTTCAGTCTAAAGCTGATAAAGCTACCATATTTATTGAACACATTCAACACAACTTCTAGTAGGTTCATGAAATCTTTGAGAAATCCAATGTGAAGTATAAGAAATGGCATGATAACCATTGGCTGCCACATAAGTTTCAGGTGGGTGATAATGTTTGGTTACATATGAAAAAATAACATCTTTTTGGAACCCATCAAAAGCCCTAATCACTTTGATACAAGACTTACACCATCAGAAAGGTTGTGGGAGAAAAAAAATTTGATCTTAGTATTCCTTGATTCCTTGGCTTTCACCTCATATTAAATGTGGACCACCTTCGGCCCTAATTTCCACCATTTTTGGACACATAAGAAATATTTGAGTAGTTGAAACCAACATAGCTCACCCTAGAATGCATTAAACATAAAAAATTGGTCAGATCATGAAACATGGAACTATAAAACTCACAAATAAATTCTCCAACTATGTCAAGTTTTTAAATTTTTCCACCTCCTGCACCAGTGAAATTGGTTCACTAGGGACTAAATTAAATAGAAGTTTCTCCATCTCATGGAGGCACTCGATGCAATGGGGACCATTACCTTTTAATGTAGGAGGAATTATCTAGGTGGATATTGGTGGCCACCCTTCGACTCCACTTAGACCACCAATTTTTTTTTTTTTTATTTCCTTAATTATAACACAATTTACAATTTTTGGCATTTTTTCGGGTCTTCAACTTCCAGAGCAATTTTGAGGCCCTAAAAGACATTTTTTTTGTTAAATGGGAAATATTATAGCCAAACATATGGGTTTGTATCCAAATTTTCTATTCATTGGATAAATATTTCTAACAAGGTATTATAAGCGTCAGACAAATATTGTATGCAAAAGTTACGACCCCGAGAAGTTGATATATGAACTAACGGGGCCCTCTCCTATGGTCAGGTTTTTTGATGTTTATTGTTATACCTTATTCAAAAATAGTAAAAATGCCTTCGAGCCTCATTTTAACACAATTTATAATGTGTATTTAATTTTGTTCCTACCTAAATTTGGATCACAAAATGCACAGTGGGAGGAGGCAACAAGCCTTAAGGATGTTGTCGTTCATCCCAAGAGAGAGAAAAGCTTTAGATTTGGGAATGAGGAAGAGACAAGTGTAGATTTTATTTTTAATGATTTATACCAATCACTAGTGTTGACCAGATAAGATCACAGGAAGGAAATAAAATGCATGCATAAAAATACCTATTAGCCATAACCGTTGTTAGGAGAAAAGACTGGGAAGGGATGTGACACTAGTAAAAATAACTCCATAGACTGGAAAAACACTTATATAAGGTAATAATAGCATGAAATCTAATAAATACAAGAATAAATAGGAAAAGTGGCACTTTCACACACAAAAGAAACAAAAGCGATGGAAAATGTAGAAAAAGTGACACTTTAGAAACTTAATTGGAAAAGTGTTGCAAACCAAATCTGAAGCTCCTTGAACTCATGGATATGGCTATAGCTCCAATGTCAAATGTGAAAATGAGCTCTACAAACCTCTATTATATATATTTAAACCCATGGGATTAGGGTTATGGTTTATGATGTGCATGACTAAAATCAAGGAGAAAGAGAACTTAATTATACTCTCCTACAATTTAAGTAATTTTCTAAGAACTCAAAACAACCTATAAATAGTTATATTAGAAGGTCATGTGGGAATATTGTCTTTCTAGAATATCTATAGTATTTGTTGCAATTGTGATTTTACAATTTTTTTTTGTCATATTTACAAGTCTAGGAAACGAGTTTGATAGCTATACTACTTACATAATTATAACAACCCTAGGGTCCCTAGAAGTAATTGACTCCTTCAACAACATATTGTTGGACTATCATTTCTCCCGTTAATTTTCCAAAATGAGTTAATGTTGTTGCTATTATTACATTTCTAAGGAAAACTTTGTATTTTGATGACCTTGATTTTATCCATATGGCCCTATTCTTAAGCATTCATTATTATTTCACCAATATTATGTTCTTATCTCTTTTATTCTGCAAGCTTTACACTCAATTTTTTATCCTCATTCAAACTACGATATCCATTACTATTGTAATTTTTTTCAGGGATTCTGCCATTCCACTTCTTTGAATAACATATTCTATTTTTTTAATTTTATCTCCTTCCCATTAGGTAGCTACATTTTCTTTGTTATTTCATATTTTTTTTTTAAATTAAATAAATTAAAATTCTCTTAAATAGTAATTGTAGGTTTCCAATTATCTTTAACCATGATTATGAACTCTTGCATCTTCAAAAATTGAATGTTCAATTTGAATATATTAGATGGTTTATATTGCACTAAGGTTATTTTCAATCTTAGATCAAGCCTCTTCAAAATTCTAATTTCCACTTTTCTCCTATTCCTTTAGGTGGGAGTTAGCTTTGTAGGTTAATTTCTAATGTACATGGATTCTACTTCTTCCAAATTTCTTATAATGTAACTTAGAGAATAATTTACTTATGCTCTTAATTCCTCACAGAAAAAAAAATTCAAACTTCTATGACCATGAAGAATTTATTTTGAAAGCTTATATAATACTCCATGCACAAACCCTGGATTAGGGTTCCATATCAAATTATGGTTTCCATCATGTCTCCCATGCCAACGCAATATAAAACATTATTTGATGAGGCTTAGTTGTGATACTCATCCATTAAGGTTGCAGATTTCTTTCAATGTAGAGGGGAAGGTGGTGGACAGAAAAGGATTCGAATATGGGACATCGATTTAGATATTATTCCTTAGAGAGGCCTTCATTCCCACTTACTGCTATGTAGTTGGTTGTCTTTGTTTCATTTGTAGATCAGTGAAGGTTGAGGAGATTGGTACTAAAGATAGATATTTTTATTCTCTGATAATTATGGTCTGTGAATGGGGATACCCTATGAGAAGAGTGAAAGGAAGATGTCATCATCCTCTCCCTCCATGACATTTTTGAGGGGAAAAATATTTCGATGAAGATTTAATACATTATATTAGATAATTGGTCGGAGCTATGGAAGTGCATGGGAATAGAACACCTGGAAATGGTCCCTTTCAAGTTAGGAAGTTAATTAGAGGAAAATTTAGCCTAAAAGTGATTTTTTCACGTAATTTCCATGTAATAATATGTAAACCAAAAAATAATAATTTAAATTTAAAAATAGGTACAAGTAAATATTTTGGAGTGAATGTAAGAAAAGCTATTTTTTTTAATTGTATTTTTTACTTATCTCCTTATAGATTTACTCAAATTTCAAGTGTAAGCACTCATTCGATGAAAAATTAAATTCAACCTCCAACGAGTACCCATTATGCATACTTTTGAGAAGACCCACATTGATAAAAAATTAATATACATAAAAAAAAACATAACACATATTTTAGTGTATCTTAATTTTTATCAATGCGGGTCTTCTCAAAAGTATGCATAATGGGTATGCGTTGGATGCAGATTAAAATATGCATCCAATGAATGTGTACATTTGAAATTTGAGTAAACCTATAACGCGATAAGCCAAAATACAATTAAAATTTTATTTTTCTCCTTTTCCCTTCAAAATTCATAACTATTGTTTTATTATTCTAACATTCTTTTATTAAATTTCCTTAGGATTCCACTTTTAGCTTGAAATTTACTCTATTTTGTTTTCCTTAAAGTGATAAGGAAGGGGACTTGTGTGTTGTGCAAAGTAAAATTTTGGGCATAAATATCCATCTAGTCCATATTCAATCTATTATGAGGGCAGCGTTAGGGCTATGGGAATTTTGTTTCCACCTCCATCGCCTCCGCTAGCTTCCTCCAAATTCCAAGGAAAATTTGGATAATGGATACTTGATTGATCAATGTACCAAGCTTTCCATTCAAGGAAATATAATATCTTAGAAAAATAAGCAAAAGAAATGAGAAAACCCCCTATTTCCAATCCATGTGGAGAAGTAGCAAACTTACTTCGCTAAGAAATTTGTTCTAAACAATATGAGAGGTAAAACCTCTCAGTATGAGGCTAGCACCAACACAGGTGGTGAGTTTGTTGATTCAGAATGACCTATATGGCTAATAGAAGGCTATGATAAACCCTTCGAATATCTCGCTTAATATACCACCCTTGCTATCAATATCTACGAAAGGATTTCTGAGCCTCTGTGACTTTAATATTTTTCTAGTGTTATTATATATCCAAAACTAACTCATCTTGGATAAAATCCACTCATGTTTATCCATGCATATACTGTATGTAAATTTTCAATAATCAAATGAAATTGCAAGAATACATCTATATTTGAAGTCATGACGTCTTAGAAAAAAATAATGCTCTTCATCATTAAGTCTTCTCAATATGTATAATATTATATATTGCTTTGACAAATTATATGTAATAAACTAACATAAATATTATATATTGAATTAGAAAAATTAATAAAAAATATATTTAATTAATTTTTTATTTTAAAATATAAATATCATTAACAAAATTGAATTAATAATTCCATAACATCCAAATTTATGGCCTAGTTAGACACCAACTCATTTGAAACATCCATATTGCTCCAACACGAGCCAAGTGATTTTCAAACTCGAGACTTATCGCTCTGATACCACTTGATGGAATCATGATTTTCATTAGACCAAAACCTGGAGGCTTTAGTCTCCACTACAATTGCAAGAGTTAGGATCCACAAGAGGCGGTTAGTCAATGTCGCGAAACACACGGGGATAATTGAACCTAATGTCCAACACTAGGTTGGTTATAGTTGAGGGAAACAATGACACATTTTTATATTATCATTATTATTTCTGTGTTTGAGATAAACCTCATACTTTGAAATTTACATGGCTATATCACCCTTTTTTAATTTTGTTTTGGTTGCTTGCCTTGAATAGTTTGTATGTATTCCCTTAGATGCTTTGAGTGGTTTGTGTGTTTATGTGTTCAGATTTGGATGGTAAAGTGTGTGAATGCCACAATTGTTGTGTTATGTTTTTATATGTGTGTGTAGTTCTCTATTAGTAATTAGTTGGTCATGAAGAAGGGAGAAAATCTCTTCAGTAGTTTTCAAGAGGATTTATAAGGCAAATCTATTCCATTTAATCTTAGGTATCACAATTTTTGATAATCAATAATTCTTAATAATGTCCCTCCAAGTATTACTAAATATATGTTGAAGATTAGTTTTAATAATTTACTGCATCCATATTACTCTTGAAATCATTTGTTTCATTTCTAATGTTTGAAATAATTTATTTCCTTGAAAAAATTTGATGATCTCATTTTAACCATAGTTTACTTTGCAAAAGTCAAGAAATAATGTAATTTTGAAACTTTTTTTAATGTTAGATTTACAAAATATTTACATTATTCATTAGTTTTTCATCCTTTCATATCAATGATATGAAAAGGACATTTGAGATCATAAACCATTCAATTATTGAACTGAAACTATTGTAGTACACCTCATACCTCGTCTTTCTTGCTCTCCAATATTAACAGGTTGAATTACTACAACACACAAATCAATGCACATTGTCAATCATTTTTTTGTGCTCACACTCAAATCAATTCGCATTGTTAATCCAATCACTTTAAATCAATGTACCATCATACATTGAGTTACATAAAATCCAAAATCATCTTCTACACTAAAATCAATGCATCAAATGCAAGCAATTAAATAATATTAGAAATAATCTACACTGAAAAATCAATCAAAGTAATGAAAGAAATCGAAAAACGTTAGAAACCAACATCTACATCTACAATAAAATCAATGCATGTAGAGCAATGAATGAAATAATATTAGAATTCGTCATCTACACTAAATTCAATGCATCTAGTGCAACTAATCAACTTCTATTAGAAACCAACATCTACACTAAAATCAGTGCATCTAATGTAAGCAATCATATAGGATTAGAAATTTGCATCTATAATAAATAAATGCATATAGTTCAATGAATCAAATAGGATTATAAATAACCATCTAAACCAAAAATAAATACATCTATTGCAATAAATCAATTAGAAATAGAAATCATCATCTACACCAAAGTCAATGCATATAGTGCAACCAATTAAATAGAATTAGAAATCCCTCTCTCTCGAAGTATTTTTCAACCATTTAGAGAAATACTCTCTCTCTCTCTCTCTCTCTCTCTCTCTCTCTCTCTCACCCTCTCTCTCTCTCTCTCTCTCTCTCTCTCTCTCTCTCTCTTCCCCTCCCTATCCCTCTTCCTCCCCCTCCCCCTCCCTCTCGTTCCCTCTCCCTCTCCTCCTCCCCCTCCCTCTCGTTCCCTCTCCCTCTCCTCCTCTCTCTCTCTCTCTCTCTCTCCTTCTCCACCCCCTCTCTCTCTCTCTCTCTTTTTCCCTAGCCTCTCTCCCTTTTCTTCTCTCCCTCCATCCCTCTCTCCCTCTCCCTCTCTCTCTCACCCTCTCCCTCTCTCCCTCTCTCTCTTACTCTCTCTCTCCCCCTCGCTCCCTCCCTCCCGGTCTCTCTCCCTATCCATCCCTCTCCCTTGACTTGACCACTCTCCCCTCTCTCTCTCTCCCTCTCTCTCGCCCTCACCCTCTCTCTCTCTCTCTCTATATATATCTCTCTCTCTCTCTCTCTCTCTCTCTCTCTCTCTCTCTCTCTCTCTCTCTCACTCGGTTTCTCTCCATCTCGCCCTCTCTCCACCCTATCTCTTCCTCCGTCTCCCTCCCTTCCTCTCTCTCTTCCTCTCGCTCTCTCTCTCTCTCTATACATCTCCCTCTCCCTCTCCCTCTATCTCCCTCTCCATCTATCTCCCTCTCCATCCCTCACTCTCCCTTTCTCCCTCTCTCTATCTCCATCCCTCTCTCTCCCTCACTCTCCCCCTCTCTCCCTCTCCCTCCCCCACTCTCCCCCTCTCTCCCTCTCCCTCCCTCACTCTCCCCCTCTCTCCCTCCATCCTCTCCCCTCTCTCCCTCCTCTCCCTATCTCTCCACTATAACTCTCCCTCCCTCTGCCTCCCTCTCTCTTTCTCTCTCTCTCTCTCTCTCCCTCTCACACTCCCTCATTCCCTCTCCCACCATCTCTCCCTCTCTCCCTCTATCTCTCTCTATACCTCTCCCTCTCCCTTTACACTCACCCTGTCTCACCCCGTCTCCCTCCATCCCTCTCTCCCACCCTACCTCCATCTCTCTCACTCTCCCTCCCCCTCTCGCTCTCACTCTCTCTCTCCCCCTCTCCCTCTCCACCCTCTCTCCCACCCTATCCCCCCCTCCCTCCCTACCTCTCCCACCTCTCTCCTTACCTCTCCCACCTTTCTCCCTCCCTCTGTCTCTTTCTCTCTCCCTCTCGCACTCCCTCCTTCCCTCTCCCACCATCTCTCCCTCTCTCCCTCTATCTCTCTCTCTACCTTTCCCTCTCCCTTTACATCTCACCCTGTCTCACCCCCTCTCCCTCCCTCCCTCTCTCCCACCCTACCTCCATCTCTCTCGCTCTCCCTCCCCCTCTCTCTCTCACTCTCTCTCTCCCCCTCTCTCCCTCCATCCCTATCCCCCCTTCCCTCCCTCACTATCCCCCCTCCTTCCCTACCTCTCCCACCTCTCTCCCTCTGTATCCCCCCCTCCCTCTCTCCCTCTCTCTCCCCCCGTTCCTTCTCTCCCTCTCTATCTATTTCTCTCTCCCACCTCCCTATCTCTCCCCTTTCCCTCTCTTTCCCTCGCCCTATCTGCCTCTCTCTCTCCATCCCTCTCTCCCTCCCTCTCCCTCTCCCCTCGTCTCTCTCTCTCTCTACCTCCCCTTATCCCTCTCCCTCCCTCCCTCCTCTCTCCCTCCCATATCTCTCCCTCTCCCTCTCCCTATCTACCTCCCCCCTCTCTCCCTCTCTCTCCCCCCTCCCTCTCTCTCTCTATATCTCTCTATTTATCTCTCTCTCCCCCTCCCTCCATATCTCCCTCCCTCTTTTCCTCCATCCATATCTCTCCCTCTCCCTCTCCCCACTCTCTCCCTCCCTCTCTCCCCTTCCCCCTCTCCCTCTCCCTCTCCATATCTCTCGCCCTCTCCCTCCCTCCCCCTCTCTCTCTGTCAATCTCTCTCCCTCCCTCTCTCACTCCCTCCATGTCTCTATCTCTCCCTCTCTCTCTCTATCTCACTCTCCCTCTCTCTAACCCCCCTCCCTCCACCTGACTCTCTCCACCCTCCCTCCATCTCTCTCACTCTCTCTCCCTCTTCTTGAATCTCTCCCTCCCCTCCCTCCCTCTCCCCATGTCTTCACCCCTCCCCTCCCTCCCTCCTTCCCTCACTCCCTCCTTTTCTCTTTCCCCTTATCTCTCCCTTTCTCCCTTCCTCCCTCTCCCTCTCCCTCTCCCCCCCCCCCCTCTCTCTCTCTCCCTCCCTCTCTCTCTCTCCCCCCTTTTCTCTATCCCTCTTGCCCTCTCCCTCTTAATGACACTCTAAAAAAAGAAATATACTTATAAAAACTCACTTTAACGTATATTGTAAAGACGAGTAGCCTCTAAAAATCTTGAACTTATTTCTCAAAAAGAAAGTAATAGCAATATTGTCTTTGTGACTAGCTTCTCAAGCTTTATACCGACTTAAAGAACAAGCAAGAAAAAAAAATTGAATAGTAAGATGAAACGAATAGCAATATTTACATTTTAAACATAGAATGCTATAATATTGCATAATAATTTTGGAGGCATTTTACTATAAAGGTAGCCTATAATAAAAAAAACTAGATGTTGTTTTTCTCATAGTAGTGATAAATGGTTCTAAAGAAAAGTTGCACAGTTAAAGTTTCTTTTAACAAAAACATGCAATTTAAATTTTTCACACATTTAAATCAAAAAAGTGATACAAGCTTCACTTTTAATATATAATCAATACTTCAAAAATAAATCTACAAGCTGCAGGTTTAAAAGAAAGATATACGAAACATTTAAAAACACCTTAACTTAATTAATACTAACCTCGCTTGGAGGACCGTAAATACCAGCAACTACTGCAAATAAATAATGAGGCATTTTCATCTGCTGCATCTTCGGGCATCTGCTACACCTTCGCAAATCAAATAATATTGTATGAATAATTTTTCTTACGGAAGCTACATCAAATTCAATAAACATTATAAAGAGCCATTTGAGTGTAAAGGTGGATTTAAAAAAAGGAAACTAGACTTTGTTTTTCTCGCGGTAGAAATAAATGAGAAGAAAGAAAAACTTCGCACTTAAGCTTTCTCAGCGATGGCAGGCAGTTTATTTTTTCATACATTTAGAAAAATAAAATAAAATAAAATCTAAGATACACTCTTAAGTTTTTGAATATAAAGAAACAAGATCTACCTCAATGTAAGTTTTGAGGAAATAAATGATGAATTCAAAAACAATTTTGTTGTTCTTTGAAAGAAAACTAGGGTTTAACAAAACGATAAGAGAGACATTTAAAAACACCGTAACTAATAATAACCTTGGCTTTTAGAACCAGAAGTACCAGAAAATGCAAAATCAAGAAAAAAAGCACTCAAGAAATCAAATCTTGCAAAACCCTACCAGTTAAATATCGATCAAAGAGATCCTTAAATCGAACTGAAACACCATCTAGGGATCCCAGCAGTGTTCGAATTAATGAAAATAAAAAATCAAAGATTAAATAAAATAAAATAAATGGGCTCTGTACACATCGAGCAAATGAGCTTGAAGTCTGCCAATGCCATGCATGCCATCTCCTCTCAGCAAAAATCTACCGTTAAATATCTGTCAATGGCATGCCATCTCCTCTTTGTAGTGCGAGAGAAGAATACCAACACAATACACACAGCTCAACACACATACACCGAGACAAGACAGGAACATGTGGGAGAGAAGAATCCTCTGATTTTAGTTTTCAAACAAATTTCTAAATGAATCTTTCGACAAATAGAGTCTAGAGAAAAAGAAAAAAACCTAAAACCTACCAGAGAGAAGCGAAGAACTACCAGAGAGAATAGCCGCTGTCCATCACACCGTAAAACGAACCCTCCCACAGATCAAACACCTGATCGACGATGGCAACAAAAGTAGGCATCATGCTTGCATTTCACATAATTGGATAGCTCAAGAAAAGCTCGGGACAGGTTCGATCATTTTTATCTTTCCAGAATGCAAGTAGTGGATAAAAAGCAGGCTTTCAGTTGTTTTCTCCACTAAAACGGTAACAGATGTCCCACGTTCAGCTTAAAAATTAGACGTTGTTCCACTGAAGCTTTCAGTTGTTTTTTCCACTAAAACGATGACACGTGTCCCAGGTTCAGCTTAAAAATTAGACGTTGCTCCACTAAATTTCAATTGGACCGTTTTGCTAGATGGTGGTGGTTGCCCTCGCATATTATTCTTCTTGGCATCCAACAGTTCACCCAATTTGCTAATCCGTTATTCAAAATTCAAATTCAAAATTATTTGAATGAACATAGAAAAACGTTTCCATCTGTTTAAGTTATTAAACTCATGATGTATGGTTACCTAACGTTTTTATTAAAGCTCATGCACATGCCTATCCATTAGGTTTTCATTAAATTTCATGCACATGCCTACCGTTACAATTACAATTGAGATATGTTTGACGAAAGGATAATTACATTGCTGAATTAATATCAGTAAATATATTTCTTTTAAAGTAAACCTATGCGGGATTAACTTTTAAGCCTAATTTTATTTAAATAATTTATATTTAAAAAAGTGTGACATATCTTTAATTATACTAATTTTGTAATTTTTGTTTAAATAAATTATATTTAAAAAAAGTGATATATTTTTAATTACAATAATTTAATGTTATTTCTTTTTAATATAGTTTTATGTTGTTTATTAATTTTATAATAATTCTCTCAGAACAACAATTTGTTAATTGTTGTATGGCTAAATTTTATTTTCAAATATTTGAAGGGTGAATAAATCATCAAATTTCATAACAAATGTGTCCTCTGTAGTAAGAAAATAAGAAAGTTTCAACAAATTCAAAATAGCAAAGCAAAAATGTCAAAAAGGGAAGAGGATTTGAAGACTTTCTCAACAAATTCAAAATAGTAAAACAAAGATGTTAAAAAGGGAATAGGATTTGAAGACTTTCATGCTGAGAGGGGCTTGAAAATTAATTTGAACAAAACATTAATTTTAATTATGTAATAAGCAAGGAAAATGCTATAATACAAGTTATAATATTAATAATTATTAATAAGGTGCAGTTATACATAGAAAATGACAAACACAATTAATACTCAAAATAAAAACAACCAACTAGTCAATTAAAGAAAAAGAATTAAACATCATCATAAAAATAACATAAGATAATAAAATAATAAATAAAGACTAAGTAAAAAATAATAATAAATAAATATATAAATAAAAATAAATAAATAAATGGACATATAAATACAAATAGTACAAAATAAAAAAGGAAAAAAATGCCAAATATAGACTAAAACTTGGTCAACATTAGATATATTATTTAAAATATATAATTATAAATTAACAAAATAAATGAAGAAACCTAAAAAAACATCAAACCTACTACATGACACTAATTTTATATATATATATAAAGCAGAAATCCAACAAAAATAAAAAGAGAGGAAAAGACCACAGAAAAGAAAAATGAACACTAATCAGAGCATAGAGATGGGATCCAATAATGAAAACCAACGAGGCATTTTGTCAATCTTAGCAGCTTTTCTAAATTTACGATGATGGAAATGCTCAACCCTAACAACATTCTTAACCCTGAAGTTACTTCCACTTGACCATGGAGACTCTTAACCTATAAAAGAACTTCCACCTTATTACAATACCAAGGCTTATGATTATCACTTACCCAAAAAGCTTAACAGATTATATGGTCAAAAATATTTTATATATATTTTTTGTTAATTTAATTATATTACCATCATTTTTTAATTAAATTTAAAAGAAAAAATACATTAAATCCTAAACCTTTGTCTTGATCACTATTAAATATTTTCTACTTATTAATTATATATTATTTCTTGAGAGGTGCTCTACCCACTTGTGTGGGGTACAAATGCCAAGCATAAATGTTTAACAATTAACATTTATATGTCCACTAAATTATTAAAAAAAGTAATAAATATAATGTTAAAAGTAATATAAAACCTCTAAATATTTAAATGTTCGGTCAATAAATAATAAAAAGTTTAAGTTAAAGTCAATTTGTTATATGTAAAATAATATTATTAGCATGTAAATAGGTTTTCTTATAATATCTGGATCAATACCATGGTTTATCAATACCACCTGGTCAATAGCCATAACTTATTTCACAATGAAGGTCTTTAAAATATTTTATTTTAATTTAATTTTATAACATTTTCTTAATTAATTCTAAAAATAAAAATGTTATCATTACTTTTGAAACATATATAAACCCTCTATGGTATATTCCCATCAAAATTATATCAAAATTTCAATAAAATTAAAAATGAGAATACTTTTATATATAAATATGTGAAATATATATAATATAAATAATATTACTAAGAAGCAACATAAATTCATCTTAACTAAGCATCCAAGTGATGAAAACAAACAAATTGACTAACAATAACATAGGAAATATATGTATTTTTAAATAAATTATATTAAAAAAAGTGTGATATATCTTTAATTATACTAATTTTGTAATTTTTGTTTAAATAAATTATATTTAAAAAAAATGTGATATATCTTTAATTATACTAATTTAACCTTAATTTTTTTTTTAATATAGCTTTATATGATGTATTAATTTTATAATAATTCTCTCATAACAATAATTTGTTAATTGTTAAATGGGTAAATTTTGTTTTCAAATATTTAAAGCCTGAATAAGTCGTCAAATTTCATAACGAAGATGTGGATTCTAGTAAGAAAACAACAAAGTTCCACCAAATTCAAAATAGTAAAGAAAAGATGTTAAAAAAAGAGATTATTTGAAGACTTTTTCAAAAAATTCAAAATAGTAAAGAAAAGATCTTAAAAAGGGAAGAGGATTTGAAGATTTTCATTGTGAGGGGGCTCGAAAATTAATTTGAAAAACCATTAATTTTAATTATGCAATAAGCAAGGAAAATGTTGTAATACAAGTTATAATATTAATAATTACGAGTATGGTGCAGCCATATATATTAAATGGTTGGTAAATGTAAATAATGATACATCCATTATACTCATCCAAACATTTATCTTTGCTAAATTTCAAAAAAACTATTAAAATTAGCCAAAATATAACTTTATTTTCAATTATTATTACTATCAATTAAAAAAAAAATAACATAAACATATCTACATTTAAAAAAACATGTAACAACATTTGAGAGTGTAAGCTATAGAAAAATAGATGTTAAATGAATATTAAAATAAATATTACACATTTTATAAAATAAAATCCATAAAATTAGACATTGAAAATCACAAACACCATCAACAGTCAAAATAAAAACAACCAAGAAATTGATAAAAGAAAACAAATGAAGCACCATCATAAAAAAATATATAAGATAACAAAATAATAAATAAATACTAAAAAATAAATGGAAGTATAAATAAAAATAGTACTAAATAAAAAATAAATAAAAAACAAATATAGACTAAAAATTGGTTAACATAAGAAATATTATTTAAAATATATAATTATAAATTAACAAAATAAATGAAGAAAACTAAAAAACATCAAACCTACTAAATGACTATAATAATAAATAAGTATTTATATAACTATATCAAGCATAAACCCTTTCTCAATCTCAATAGCTTTCCTAAATTTAGGGTGATGGAAATTCTCAACCCTAACAACATTCTTAATGGTGAAGTTACTTCCACTTTATCATGGAGACTCTTAACCTATCAATAAGCTTCCACTTTGTTAAAATACCAAGGCTTATGATTACCACTTACACCGAAACCATAACAGATTATATGGTCAAAAATATTTTATATATTTTTTTATTTTCCACTTATTATTTATCAATGATTGCTTTAGAGGTGCTCTACCCCCTTATAATGGATACAAATTTCAAGCATAAATGTTTAACATTTAACGTTTACATGTCCTCTAAATTATTAAAAAAAGATCAATAAATAAATTTAAAAGTAATAAATAAAATGTTAAAAGTAATATAAAACCTCTAAATATTTAAATGTTGGCTCAATTAATAATAAAATTTTAACATTAAAATCAATTTGTTATATGTCAAATTTATTATTTACTTGTGAATATGTTTTGTTAGAATGCCATGTGTCAATACAATGTCACTTCTTTGACAATGGAAATATTTTATAACAATATCACATGATTCTTAATCATGGAAATTCAACTCCAATTTATGGTCGATATTATTAGCATGTAAATAGGATTTCTTATAATCTCATGGGTCAATACCATGGTTTATGAATACCACATGGCCAATAACCATAACTTATTTGATAATCGAGATATTTTAAAATAATTTATTTTAATTTAGTTTAATTTAATAACATTTTCTTAATTAATTTTAAAAGGAAAAAATTTATAATTACTTTTTATATATATATATAAACCCTCTATCGTATATCCCCATAGAAATTAAATCAAACATTCCATATTGTTGTATTCAAACAAGGTATGAAAAGATTTCCACATTCCATTGTTGCAGCAAATTCTTTTGATCAATGTGGAGATTTACTTTTGCATGACCAAGAGTCAAATTTCATTGCTACTATAGAGCAGCTTGGTTGCACTGCGTTGTGCAACATGGAAACACTCAATAAGGAATCAAACCATCATTCTCATGAGCCATTGTTGGATTGTACATCACATTGGAAATTGGGGTTTGAAGCCTTGAATATTGATGGTAGACATCTTGGAGTTAGAAACCTTTTCTCCCTTCAAGATGACACTTTCTCAATGAGCTCTTCTCAGCTCAAAGAGGAACTTCTACTTTCAGATCGAAGACCTCATTGGTCTTGGAAGACTATGGATGAAAGGAAGGTCTGAAGGAGAGATCTCATTGGAGATGCACTTCGACTCACCATGTAATGCATTGCTTTTCTTCCCTTCTCACAAGAGCAGATAAAAGATGGAGGAAATCTTAGGATGGATAAAATTTCTCATTCTTGTGTTGGACATCCCTTGAGCCATACACATCATGATGGGAGGTTTTTTGCTACCACCTATTTGATTCTTGATATTGTCTCATTGATCCTTGAGAAGCTTACATTTCAATATCCCATAAAGTGCAAAGACAGGAATTTTATTTGGGAGGATGGTAGCCCTCATGGGAGGAGTACCAGGATGAGGAGAAGAAGGAGGCATCCACAGGTGATTGAGTGGACATGGTTGATGAGCAAGGAGCTAGGAAGCTACCTACAGATCTATGATATCGGGAAGTAGGAGGCTTGGCTACGCTGGTTACTCTTGAAAGAGTTTGGCCATCACTTGGAAATCACTCTTCCTAAGAGTGGGAGGATGGGAAAAAGATGGCAGGATACTTGCATCGTTGAGCAGCATTGAGAATGGATCCATGATGTTGATGTGTCTTCATCACCCGAGTTGTATGATGGAAGTATGAGGAGGCAACAAAACACTTTGTTTCTTTTCTTGGGAGAGCAAGGGAAGATTTTCTCTCACACTTTGTATGATGTTGCAGGAGGAGGGGATGGCACTATTTCCTTGGTCTTTGATGATGATTGGGAAACACTTCCATCTTGGGAAGTATTCCACATTTGTTGCAGCATTATTGGAAGAATCTTTGACAAGGAGCATGTCAAATAATAGAGTTGTGTATTAACATGAGCTTGTTTGCATAATCTCACAGCGTTGTCACCTTGGAGTAAAGACTTATGGATGAAGTGTGCCCAGCAGAGATATGGTGGATCCATAACCCATAGGTCCCAGGATCACTTCATATTTGTTGCACTTGATTAACAAAAATGAGGTAATGATGATAGAGACATCTATGGCATATTCTTCTTAACTTAGATTTCCAAGCATGAGGAGGATTATCTTCTTGCAGCACATGGTTCATTCTTCTTCATAGCATGCCAAAACACTATGGAGGACTTATTTATGGACCCATGTACTATCTTACTTCCAGCATATGGTGTGAATTTTGTTTATACATTCATTGATTTGCACACTCTTACCATTCTTATGCAGTGCATTGCTTCACAAGAGGGCAAGCTTGTCACATTGCTCCATGAGTTATATTGGGCCAATCTACAGGATGGAGGCAGCCATCTCTTTTGTTGCCTTGGGAAAATGTTTTATCATCACATGTATGTTCAGATTTTTCACTCTAACATGTGTCATATGAAGACATGCATGATTAACCATGTAAGAAGAAACATTTAGCCATGTACTTTTATTAAGAAGCAACTTGTAAAACTGCGATGTACTTGTTTGAGAAGCTGTTGGTACCTTCTTGCATCACTCCTAACCTTCAAAATTTTCTCCTTTTGCTGCTGATCATGTCTTCATTTGCTGATATAGATCAGATTTGTATGGGAGGCTTGATTACGAGGGAGACACATGAACTATATGTGTCCGTGAGTGGGAAGAACTCTCACAATTTCTGCACTACATGTTCTAATGGGAGCATGAGAGGAGATATGGCCACCACAACCAAATATTTGTTATCTTTTGAGGTGGGCCATAAGATTGATATTCATCCATTGTATAGCCATGGGCAGGTGCTTGATCATGTATTATTGTTGTTACATTCAGCCATTTACTATCTTTTAGTAGATGTGATGAATTATGGACATTTCTTGCCATGTAATTTTCTGAAGTTGTAGTGGATGAGACTACGTTGTATCGTTGTGAGAAATTGTTTGCATCATCTATCATCATGTAAAACCTTCATCAAACCTCACATTAGGATGTTCCATGATGACCATGCCATATTCTTCATGGATGGATTATTTTGGGCCATCTTGTTCTTCATTGTTGGAGGAGCCTTCTTTGGAGGATTGTTCTTCACTTTTCCATTGGAGGGAAATAATTTTGCAACCCAGGATCAACATACACTCTAAAATTGTCATGAGTGGAGAGAAGGACAGCATGGGGTAAGCTATGATGCTTGCCAAGTTCAGATTTTCAGCCCACCTTCATTACTAGAGCTTGAGGTGGAAAGAGATTTTCAGGAGCTGCCTTGTTGGGAGGTGGCTCATTTTGTTTGAATGATTGCTTGGGGATGGAGGGTCCACATAAGGGAGATGTTCCTCATTATATTCCAGACTCCATGTGTTGAGTGGAGATTCTTCAGTTCTATCCCTGCAGTTGCTTGAGGACAAGCAACATTTGGGAGGGGAGGATTGTAATGTTCCAAATTTTTCTTCAATAAATTGGAACATTAAATTTTGTCTAAACACATTTAGGAGATGAAAAATTGGGTAAAGAGGCCCAAAGATAATGAAAGCATAAATAAAATCCCTCTAGCATGAAAATGGATCAGCCATGGAACCAGATTTCACACCCTCATGTGTGAAATGAGATATTTGCAAAGAGGTTTTACAAAGTCACCCAGTGCAGGGTACGAGTTGGAAAGCACTACATGACAACATAGGAGGGAAGCTTCTAGAGGAAGGGAAGCTTCTAGAGGAAGGGCCCATGAGGAGTCTCCAATTTCTATATAAATGGAGGGGAGGAGAGCTATTGAAATTCATGCATATGTTTATGATATTGAGATGGTAATTTAGACTTCTTGAGCACACTGGTTGTTTAACTAGTCTGCAACATTGTTTAGTGCACCGAGTGTCTCCATTCGGAGATCTCACCTCAAATGGGAATTCAAGTGCTCGTCGTGAGGTTGTCCCATCACATGGTTCTAGATCAAGCATCGTCCTCCAGACAAGAGCAGCTGCAGCAACATAATACTGTGTTGTAGGGTGTTGCCGTGGAGACTCCACAACACCACTTCCATTGCTTGTTTTTTAGAGGGTGAGTCTTCCTTGCCTTTGGAGGATCCGTTTGGAAGCTTGAGATCTTATTTGAAAATCTTGGCATCAGGAAAAAATTTATTCTTTCCCCTAATGCGCATTTTTCTCCAATAGCTGCGTTATTTTCATAGTGCATTTGTTGCGGGGTTTTGCAGATTGATTAGAGGGTGGGATCTCAAGTGCAAGGATCAGCCTTCTACTTGGGAGATCCAATGGAGGAGGTTTAATTCAGATATTTTCATCTTATTCAGCCTTCTCTACATATTTTTAGTTCCATAGTTTCCATAGCTGCCCAGCTACTCCGACATTTTCATGTATTGCTGAAATCCCCAAGGGGAATGCAATAAAGAGCCCTTTGGACATTTTGTTTCATTATAGATCTCTGTTTTCATGTATTTATTAGTTTCAGTTCTGTAATATAATAAAATAAGCTTCAGCCTCCTGGAAATAACATTGAAGGTTTTCTGGGTCATTCTCTTGTCTTCCAGCACCTCAATCTTGAGGGATTTTCGATGTAAAACTATTTTTTAACCTTGATTAATGACTATTACATGTTCCTAAAATCATTATATGATTTTTCATACTATTTTACATCTTATCCCTTTATAAAATATTCTTCCCTTGCTTCAGTAAATTTTTGCATACTCAAAGTCATGGGAAATCGGGGTTTTTCTTGACTAGTCGGGAAGGAGGAACTGTTTAACTTAGAAAAATGACTTTTTTTTTACTTATTTCATAAATTAATATCCCTCTTGACGTAATATAACATATTCCAAAACCTTGACCCTTAATGTTACACATATTTTCTTATAAAGTCAATTTAAGGCTAAAATCCTCACTTTTCCCCACATTTTTGCCCATAAAAGCTGAGTAAAGGTTTCTGAAGTATTATGAGTGGGTTTATAAGTGTTTTTAAACACTTTTTATGATATTTTAAGCATAAATTCCTGAAAAATGTGTTTTTCAGGCATGATCTGCTGAGAAATCCATTTTTGGGATATTATAGCTCATTGTAAAACGTTGTCTCTTCATGGTATGATCATTTACAATTTTCACATTTATGAAAGTCACTTTTGACTGGGATTATTCAAGAGAAGTACATTCATATACAGATTCATGAAAGAGCTGTGAAGCCTCAGGATCTTCCGATCTCGCCTCTTTTCAAACGCAATATCACTCAAATGTCTCCTACCATCTCCGGTTGGAGTTTGCCTTGTTTTAGAAATATCTTCCTCGAAATAGGATATTACACATTATTTCTAGATATGGGAACATCCGGTAGTTGCAAGGTTCTCATCGTTTAGTTTCCATTGTGAACTTGATGGGGTCAATTGACTATTCATGCCGATGGAAAGCATAAGATTAGTGGTGATGTTGTTGGTAAAGTTCATATACCTTTTATTTAGGGTACTACAGATAGGATCTCCCAGATTTTAAGCAAGCATAAGATCTCTTCTTCTTTTAAACCTTTAAACACCATTCAGGGCTCCCTTAAATTGGTTAAGGACCAGTTGGACCCTAAAAGTGTGAAAGGTGTTTATTTGATTCCGTGCTCTTGCGAGACTCCCTACATTGGTGAAACTGGTAGGTCGATTAATAAGATGTTACAGGAGCATGCTACGGATATTAGTCATGGTAGAACCAAGTCCTATGCATTAACTGAGTATGCAGAAAAGACGAAGCATCACATTTGTATGGAGGATGCTAGAATTCTTGCTCGGGTTGACCATTTCCATCACCAAAAATTTAGGGAGGTGATTGATATTCAGAAGAGGTCCCGCACGTTGAATAGGGATGACGGATGGAAAGTTAGTAGTTGTTGGATTCTAATGCTTCATTCCCTATAAGGATCCTTTTATTCTTTGGTTTTTATGGTTCGGTCTTATTATTATTTTAATATTTTATTTATTTAATAATTAAAATAAAATACAATTAATTTATTTTAATTTTAATTTCTAAAATTTTTTATTCATTCATAAATTATTTTTAGTTTATGACTTTGACTTGAATTCATTAATTTTTATTTTACTGTGTAGTAGGTCCTTTTATTCTTTACTTTTGTATTTATGTATTTTTATTATTATTTTGTTATTTTATTTATTGGTTTATGTTTGTTAATTTATTTAGTTATTAAATTAAAAATGAAAAAACTGCTAATTTATTTATATTTCTATTTTATTTATTTATTTATGAGTTATTTATTTTTACTTTATGACTTTGACTTGAATTTGTTAGTTTTTATTTTACTCTGTAGTGGGTCCTTTTATTCTTTAGTTTATTTTATTTTATTTTATTTCTAATTTTAGTTATTTTTTTATTTTTTTATTATTATTATTCTATTTATTTATAATTTATTTATAATTTATGTCTTTGACTTGAATATTTGTTCACTTAATTACTTATGAGTTTTTTTTTTTGGTTAATCTTATACGAATGGGTAATTAGGTCTTTTTATATTTTTATTTTTTGTTTTATATTTTAAATTTGTTTTAATTTTAGGGAAGTGTGACTTATATTTTTGGATTATTTTATAATTGTATTTAATTTTTTACCATTTTGACTCCTTAGGGTCTTGTGAATTTGCTTCTCTTCATGTTATAAATTTGTATGTTAGATCAACCATGATGATGCATCGGTTCCAAAAAAATTCCTTATGTGATTTCCCGAGAAGATTTATAATTATAATGTTATGGATCACGAAGCTTGCACTCTCAATAATAAAGCGTGAATAAATTGTGAAATTTTGATAACAAGGGTGTCCTCTTTAGTAATAAAACAACAAAGTTTCAACAAATTCAAAATAGTAAAGCTTTTGACTAAATTTTATTATCAAATATTTAAAGCGTGAATAAATCATCAAATTTCATAACAAGGGTATCCTCTTTAGTAAGAAAACAACAAAGTTTCAACAAATTTAAAATAGTAAAGCAAAGATGTTAAAAAGGGAAGAGGATTTGAAGACTTTCTCAAAAAATTCAAAATAGTAAAACAAAGATGTTAAAAAGGGAATAGGATTTGAAGACTTTCATGGTGAGTGGGGCTTGAAAATTAATTTGAAAAAACATAATTACTAATACAGTGCAGTCATATATATTAAATGCTTGGTAAATGTAAATAATGATTCATCCATTATACTCATCAAAACATTTATCTTTGCTAAATGCCAAAAAAGTTATTAAAATTAGCTAAAATATAACTTTATTTTCAATTATTATTGCCATCAATTAAAAAAAACAACATAAAATATCTACATTTAAAAAAACACGTAACTACATTTGAGAGTGTAAACTTATGTGATCCATATCATAGTATAATAAATCGTCCACTAAATCACATAAAAAAATTTAGAACCGACACTTAATACCTATAATAAATGGAAAAATAAATGTTAAAGAAATATTAAAATAAATATTACACATTTTATAAAATAAGATCCATAAAATTAGACATTGAAAATCACAAACACGAACAGTCAAAATAAAAACAACCAACTAATAATTAAAATAAAAATAATTAAACACCATCATAAAAATAATATAAGATAATAAAATAACAAATAAAGAATAAGTAAAATAATAATAATAAATAAAGATATAAATAAAATAAATAAATAGACGTATAAATAAAAATAATATTAGCCTAACTACATTCTTAACCCTGAAGTTACTTCCAGTTTATAGTGGAGACTCTTAACCTATAAATAAACTTTCACTTTATTACAATACCAAGGCTTAGGATTACCACTTACCCGAAACCTATAATAAATTATATGGTCAAAAATATTATATATATATATATATATATATATATATTATATATATTATGTTAACTTAATTATATGACTTAAGCTCCAAGGGTTAGCTTTCCCAGCTCGGAAGTACTCCCCCAATTGAGAGGTCACGGATCAAATCTCCTAGATGCCGTGGGGTTAGGCCTCGGTGTTAGGCCAATAGTAGAGGTTCAACCCCAATTTATGGTCGACATTATTAACATATAAATAGGATTTGTTATAATATCATGGGTCAATACCATGGTTTCTCAATACCACATGGCCAATAACCATAACTTATTTCACAATCAAGATATTTTAAAATATTTTATTTTAATTTAATTTTATAACATTTTCTTAATTAATTCTAAAAGGAAAAATGTTATCATTACTTTTGAGATATATATATACCCTCTATTGTATATTTGCATAGAAATTAATTCAATTTTTCAATAAAATTACAAATAAAAATACTTTTATATATAAAGATATGAAATATATATAATATAAATTATATTACTAAGAAGCAACATAAATTCATCTTAATTAAACATCCAAGTGATGAAAACAAACAAATTGACTAACAATAATATAGGAAATATATGTTTTTTTAAATAAGTTATATTAAAAAAAAAGTGTGATATATCTTTAATTATACTAATTTTGTAATTTTTGTTTAAATAAATTATATTTGAAAAAAATGTGATATATCTTTAATTATATTAATTTACCTTTTTTTTTAATATAGCTTTATTTCATATATTAATTTTATAATAATTCTCTCATAACAATAATTTGTTAATTGTTATATGGGTAAATTTTATTTTCAAATATTTAAAGAGTGAATAAATCGTCAAGTTTCATAACGAGGGTGTTTATTCTAGTAAGAAAACAACAAAGTTCTACCAAATTCAAAATAGTAAAGAAAAGATGTTAAAAAGAAAAGGGGATTTGAAGAATTTTTCAACAAATTAAAAATAGTAAAGAAAAGATGTTAAAAAGGGAAGAGGATTTGCAGACATTCATGGTGAGGGATGCTTGAAAATTAATTTGAAAAACCATTAATTTTAATTATGCAGTAAGCAAGGAAAATGCTATAATACAAGTTATAATATTAATAATTACTAATACGGTGCAGTCATATATACTAAATGGTTGGTAAATGTAAATAATGATACATCCATTATACTCATCAAAAAAATTATCTTTGTTAAATTTCAAAAAAGTTATTTAAATCAGCTAAAATATAACTTCAACTTTATTTTAAATTATTATTACTATCAATTAAAAAAAATAACATAGACATATCTACATTTCAAAAAACATGTAACAACATTTCAGAGTGTAATCTTTTGTGATCCATATCATAGTATAATAAATCTTTTGCAAATCACACAGGAAATTATAGAACCGACATTGAATACCTATAATAAATGGAAAAATAGATGTTAAAGAAATATTAAAATAAATATTACACATTTTATAAAATAAAATCCATAAAATTAGACATTGAAAATCACAAACACCATCAACCCTCAAAATAAAAACAACTAAGAAATAAATAAAAGAAAACAAATCAAACACCATCATAAAAATAATATAAGATAGAAAAATAATAAAGAAAGACTAAATAAAAAAAATACAAAAAAGACGTATAAATAACAATAATAATAATAAAAACAAATATAGATATAAGAAATATTATTTAAAATATATAATTATAAATTAACAAAATAAATGAAGAAACCTAAAAAACATCAAACCTACTAAATGACTATCATAATAAATAAGTATTTATATAACTATATAAATAACTATATCAAGAATAAACCCTTTCTCAATCTCATCAGCTTTCCTAAATTTAGGGTGATGGAAATTCTCAACCCTAACAACATTCTTAATGCTCATGTTACTTCCACTTTATCATGGAGACTCTTAAGCTATAAATAAGCTTCCACTTTGTTACAATGCCAAGGCTTATGATTACCACTTACCCCAAAACCATAACATATTATATGGTCAAAAATATTTTATATATATTTTTTATGTTAATTTAATTATATGACCACCATTTTTTAATTAAATTTAAAAGAAAAAGTACATTAAATCTTAAACCTTTGTCTTGATTACTATTAAATATTTTCTACTTATTCTTTATTAATGATTGCTTGAGAGGTGCTCTACCCCCTTATAATAGGTACAAATGTCAAGCATAAATGTTTAACATTTAACATTTACATGTCCACTAAATTATTAAAAAAAAGGTAATAAATAAAGTTAAAATTAATAAATAAAATCTTAAAAGTAATATAAAACCTATGAACATTTAAAGGTTGGCTCAGTTAATAATAAAAAGTTAAAGTTAAAATCAATTTGTTATATGTAAAATTTATTATTAACTTGTGAATATGTTTTGCTAGGATGCCATTGGTCAATACCATGTCACTTCTTTGACAATGGAAATATTTTATAACAATATGACATGACTCTTAATCATGGAAATTCAGCCCCAATTTATGGTGGATAATAGTAGCATGTAAATAGGATTTGTTATAATATCATGTGTCAATACCATGGTTTATCAATACCACATGGCCAATAACCATAACTAATTTCGCAATCAAGATGTTTTAAAATAATTTATTTTAATTTAATTTAATGACATTTTCTTAACTAATTCTTAAAGGAAAAATGTTATCATTACTTTTGAGATATATATAAACCCTATATCCTATATTCCCATGGAAATTAAATCGAAGTTTCAATAAAATTAAAAATGAGAATACTTTTATATAAATAATATTACTAAGAAGCAACATAAATACATTTTAACTAAGCATCCAAGTGATGAGAACGAACAAATTGACTAACAATAATATAAGAAAGGTAGTGCATGGTTGTTTTAAGTTTTTCATTATTTTATTTTCTTTGACATGGTTCATCCAAAATATATGCTTAATATTTTACAACCAAATGGCTTTTCTTTTTAAAGTTAGATATTTTCTTAAACACAATATTGCGGAATCAAATTTAAGAGAGAGGGGGGCGGGGGTAGATAGTGACAAAGAGGGAGGGAAAAGAGAAAAATATAGAGAGAGAGAGGGAGAGAGAGGAAGGAATACAAAGAGGAGGGGGAGAGAGAGAGAGAGATAGATGGAGTTGGAAGGAGAGAGAGAGGGAGGAAAGAAAACATATAGAGAGAGATAGGGGTTGAGAAAGTGCGGGGGTGACAAGGGAGGGATGGGGAGAGAGTGAGGGACAAAGGAGGGAAGACATAGAAGAGGAGAGGAAAGAGACAAAGAGAGAGGGGGGAGGTAGTGATAGAGTTAGAGGGAAGAGAGAGAGAGAGAGTTATGGGGGTGAGAGATAGAGGGATGTGGGATAGAAGGACATAAAGAATATAAAAGAGACAGATGAGTCAATAGAGAGAGATAAATATGGAGTTTGAAGGTGAGAGAAAGGGAGGGAAGAAGAAATACATGGAGGGATAAAAATTAGAGAGAGAGGGGGAGTGATAAGGGAGAGATGGAGAGATAGTGTGGGAGAGAGAAGAGTGGGAGGGAAGAAGAGTAGAGAAGGGGAAAGAGAAACCAGCCTAGATCCATCTTAACCCTAGATCAATCAAGCGCCGAGAGCATTCGAACATCTCGAGGAGAAAAACTTTCCTCAAGATTTGAACTTGAAAAATATAAATATCAATAATGAAATTTAATTAACAATTTTATAACATCCAAATTTATGGCCAAGTCAAACACCAACTCATTTGAAACATCCATTTTAATCCAATGAGAGCCAGGTGAGTTTCGAACTCAAGACCTATCGCTCTGATACCACTTGATGGAATCATGATTGCCGTTAGACCAAAACCTGCAGGCTTTAGTCTCCTCTACAATTTCCAGAGTTAGGATCCATGAGAGGCAGTTAGTCCATGTCACGAAACACACGGGGAGGATTGAACCCAATGTCCAACACTAGGTTGGTTCTAGTTGAGGGAAACAATGACACATTTTTATATTATAATTATTATTTATGTGTTTGAGATAAGCCTCCTACTTTTAAATTTACATGGCTATATCACACCTTTTTAATGTTGTTTTCGTTGCTTGCCTTGAATAGTTTGTATGTCTTCCCTTGGATGCTTTGAGTGGTTTGGGTGTTTCTGTGTTTGGATTTGGATGCTAAAGTGTGTGAATGCTAGAATTGTTGTGTTATGTTTCTAGATGGGTGTGTATTTCTCTATTAGTAATTAGTTGGTCATGAAGAAGGGAGACAATCTCTTCAATAGTTTGCAAGAGGATTGATAATGAAAATTTATTTCATTTAATTTTAGGTATCACAACTTTTGACAATCAATAATTCTTAATAATGTCCATCCAAGTATTACTAAATATATATTTAAGATTAGTTTTAATAAGTTACTACATCCATATTATTCATGAAATGATTTGTTTCATTTCTAATTTTGAAATAATTTATTTCCTTGAAAATATTTTGATGATTTCTTTGTAACTATAGTTTTCTTTGCAAAAGTCAAGAAATAATGTAATTTTGAAACTTTTTTTAATTAGTGGTTAGATTTACAAAATATTTACATTATTTTTTAGTTTTTCATCCTTTCATATCAATTATATGAAAAGGATAGTTGAGATCGTAAACCACTCAATTATTGAACTCAAACTATTGTAGTACATATTATACCTCGCCTCTCTTGCTCTCCAATATTAACATGTTGAATTACGACAACACAAAAATCAATGCACATTGTCAATCATTTTTTTGTGCTTACACTGAAATCAATTCACGTTGTTAATCCAATCAATTTAAATTAATTTACCATCATAAATTGAGATAGATCAAATAAAAAATCATCATCTACACTGAAATCAATGCATCTAATGCACACAATAAAATAATATTAGAAAACAACTACACTGAAAAATCAATCAAAGTAATGCAAGCAATCAACTTCTATTAGAAATCAGCATCTACACTAAAATCAGTGCATCTAATGTAAGCAATCGAATAGGATTAGAAATTGGCATCTACACTAAATAAATGCATATGGTGGAATGAATCAAATAGGATTAGAAATCACCATCTCTCTCTCTCTCTCTCTCACTCTCACTCTCTCCCCCTTCCCCTACCTATCCCTGTCCCTATCCCTCCCTGTCCCTCCCCCTGCACCTCTCCCTCTCTCTCTCTCTCTCTCTTTATCTCTTGCCCTCTCCCTCACGCTCTCTCCCTCACTCTCTCACTCTCTCTCTCTCTCTCTCTCTCTCTCCCCCTCCCTCTTTCCTTCTCTCTTTCGCTCTCTCCCTCTCTCTCACCTTCCCTCTCTCCCTCTCTCCCTCTCTCTCTATCTATCTCCCAATCTCTCTCTCTCTCTCTCTCTCTCTCTTGCCCTCTCCCTCTCTCTCTCTCTCTCACCCTCTCCCTCCCTCCCTCCCTTTCTCTTTCCCTATCCCTCCCTCTCCCTTGACCAGACCTCTCGCCACTCTCTCTCTCACCCTCTCTCTCTCTCTCTCTCTCTCTCTCTCTCTCTCTCTCTCTCTCTCCACCCTATCTCTCCCTCCCTCTCCCTCCCTCCCAAACTCTCTCTCTCTACCTATCCATCCCTCACACTCTCTCTCTCCCTCCCTCCCTCTCCCTTTCTCTCCCTCTCCCTCCCTCTCTTCCCTCTCTCGCCTCTCTCTCTATCTCTCCACTCCATCTCTTGTTCCGTCTCCTTCCCTCCCACCCTCTCTCTCTCTCTATCCCTCTATCTCTATCTATCCCTCTCCCTCCCTCCCTCCCTCTCTCACCACTTCTATCCCTCTCTCCCTATCTCTCTACCTCTTCTTCTCCCTCTACATCTCACCCCCTCTCTCCCTGTATCCCAACCCCTCCCTCCTTCCCTCCCTCCCCTTCCCTCTCTCACTCCCTCCATCTCCTTCTCCCTCTCCCTCTTGCTCTCTCTCTTCCCCTCTCTCCCCCATCTCTCCCTCTCACCCTTTGTCCCTCTCTCTTCCCTCTATCCCTCCCTCCATATGTCTCCCTCTCCTTGTCCCTCCATATTCCTCTCCCTATATATCTCCCCCCTCTCTCCATCTCTCTCCACCCTCTCTCTCTCTACCTCTCTCTCTCTCCCCCTGCTCTCTCTCTCCCTCACCCTATCTACGTCTCTCTATCAATCTCTCTCTCCCTCCCTCCATCTCTCTCCCTCTCCCTCTCCCCCTGTCTCTCTCTCCCCCTCTCTCCATATCTCTCTCTCTTTCTCTATCTATACCACTCCCCCCTCTCCCACCCTCCCTCCCTCCCTCATTCTCTCCCTCCCTCCCTCTCTCTCCCTCTCCCTCTCCCTCTTGTTGTCTCTCTCTTTGTCCCCCTCACTCCCTGCTCTCTCCCTCTAACCCTCTCTCCCTCTTTCCCCCCTCTATCCCTCCCTCCATATCTCTCCCTCTCCCTCTCCCTCCGCCCCCCTCTCTCTCTCTCCCTTTCTCTCTCTCTCTCTCCCCTCCCTCTACCTTCCTCGCCCTCTCTCCCTCTATATCTCTCCCTTTCTTTCTCTCCTTTCCTCTCTCCCCCTCCATCCATCACTCTCTCTCTCTCTCCCTCTCCCACTCCCTCCATGTCTCTCCCTCTCCCGCTCCCTCTCACTCTTACTCTCTCTCTCCCCCTCACTCCCCCATCTCTCCCTCTCTCCATAT
>CM076575.1:1465986620-1465989358 GCA_034641835.2 Pinus albicaulis
TCTGCAACAACATTAGGCTTTCCTTCTTTGTAGATTATTTCAATGTCATAACCCAACATCTTTGTGACCCATTTTTGATTCTCTTCTGACGATAGTCTTTGTTCCAAAAAGTGTTTAAGCCTATCATGATCAGTTTTTACCTTGAAGTTTCTTCCCATTAGGTAAGTTTTCCATTTCTTTAGTGCATGCAGTATTGCTAACATTTCCTTCTCATAAATAGGTTTCTGTAAATACTTTCCTTTGATTTGACAACTTTCAAAAGAAATGGGTCTTCCTTCCTACATTAAGACTGCACCATTTCCATTTCCTGAGGCATCAAATTCCACAATAAAGGTTTTTGTGAAGTCTGGCGTAGCTAAGACCAGTGCTAGGCACATTGCCTCTTTAAGACGTTCAAAGGCTTTAGTTGCTTCAGGAGTCCATGAAAATGCATCTTTCGTCAATAATGTTGATAGAGGTGCTACTATTCTCCCATAATTATTAACAAAATTGCGATAATACCCTATTAACACGAGAAATCCTCACAACTTCTTTATGGTTGTGGGGACTTTCCATTCCTTAATGGATTTAATTTTGCTAGGGTCTACTTTAACACCCTCGTGAGATACAATATGACCCAGATATTCCACCTCGTGTACTCCAAAGAAAAATTTGGATTTTTTTGCATATAATTGTTTCTCCTACAATAGTTTGAGCACCCTGTCAACATGTTCAACATGATCCTTCCAAGACCTGTCGTAGATTAGTATGTCATCAAAAAATACTAGCACAAATTTTCTAAGGAAGGGTTTGAAAATGGAATTCATCAACCCTTGAAATGTAGAAGCTGCATTGGTAAGGAAAAAAGGCATGACCAAAAATTCATAATGACCTTCATGAGTTCGAAATGTTGTTTTTGGAATATCTTCAGTCTTCATTCTAATTTGATGATATCCTGAACAAAGATCCAACATGGTAAAACAAATTGCTCCATGTAATTCATCCAATAATTCATCAATCACAGGAATGTGAAATTTGTCTTTAATGGTGAGCTTATTGAGCTCCCTATAATCCGGACAGATTTTTCATGATCCATCCTTCTTGTGTACCAATACTACAGGAGCACAGAAAGAACTTTGACTAGGTTGAATTATACCCGCCTCTAACATTTCTGCAATCATACGTTCAATTTTTCTCTTTTGGAAGTAAGGATATCTATAAGGCCTGATGTTGGGAGGAACACTTCCTAGAATCAAATGAATAGCATGATCATGATCACGAATAGGTGGGAATCCTTTGGGAGTTTCAAACATCTTGGAATGATTGTCCAAGACTTGTTGGAGATCTGCAGAAATACATGATTTTGATGTCGAAACTTCTAGTGAGCATAATTGTGCAATTACACCTCGTTGTTATTTATTTAGAAGCTTTGTCATGACACTAGAGCTTATTATCCTTCCTAGATTCTCTTCAATACCCCATAATTCGACTTCCTTTCCTTCTGAAAAAAATTTCTAGAAAAGTTCTTGAAAATTAAAAGCTACCGTCCCCAAAGATTGTAACCATTTTACTCCTAGTACAACATCAACACCTCCCATCGGAATGGAAAGCATTGGACTAGTCAATACATATTCCCCCATGGTTAGCTTGATATTATGGCATTTTCTAGAGAAATTTATAGTTCCTCCATTTGCAACCATCACTTCACATTCTGGTGTTAGGTATAGGAAACATTTTAATTACTTGGCTACCTTACAATGAATAAAATTATGGGTGCTACCTGAATCAATCAACAATATTACCTTTTTCTTCTTGATTTGTCCTTCTATCTTGAGAGTTTGAGGAGTGGTAATTCCTGCCAGTGCATTACACGATATGGTCAGATTCATTTCTTCCTCTTCTAGGGTTGGTTCCTGGTGTATATCCTCTTCTTGTTCATTTTCTTCTTCCTCTTCACACTCTATGTAAAATAATTTCTTCTCAGCACACTTATGACCTTTAGTGTATTTTCTATCACAACTGTAGCAAAGCCCTTTTGCTCTTTTTTCTTCCAATTGTTGTGGTGTCAACCTTGTAAGTTGTGGAAATCTAGGCGTAGCCACACTTCCTTCTTTATAGAATTGAGTGGTAGGCTTCCTTGTTGCCATAATTTTACATTCAACTTTTCTTGCCAACCTGAATGCCTTCTCCAATGAATCAGGTTCCAAAACGCGAACTTCATGCTGGATGTTATCCTTTAAAGTGCCTATGAAGAGATCAATCCTGTGTTCCTCTAGAATATCAGTTACCCTTATATTCAATTTTTGGAAGTCCTCAATGTGCTCCCCCACTAAACCCTTTTGTTTGAGATTTATCAATTGGCTAAAGAAGGTGTTGCTCTTCGTATCCTCATAATGTGCTATCATTTCCTCTGTAAAAATTGACCAAGTGACAATTTTTTTTACGAGAGCAAAGCCATCGATACCATACAAATGTATTTTGTTCTAAATGTAAAGTTGCAATGCGTACCTTTTATGTCTTTTTCACGTTATGGAGATCAAAATATTGCTCCATCTGTAGTATCCATGTTACAGGATCCTTTCCATAAAACTTCCTCATATCCATTTTTGGAATATAGTGGTTCTTCCCACCAACATTAGAGTTTATGAAATCACGTTTAACATTTATTTTGTTCTCATCATGAGGTTCTTCTACTATCTTTTCACCATTAGGAAACATTTCTTGTATCAACTTTGTCAAACCTTCGATGTCTTTTTTGA